>SKCR01023661.1:0-253073 GCA_019454045.1 Zanthoxylum bungeanum
GCACTTTTATATTAAGCAAGTTTTAGGTTTCAGTTTCTGTGTGCATGTGTTTGAAGAAAAGAGTGTGAGAGAGGGAGAGAGAGTTGTTAGGAGAAATGGAAAAGGATTCAATGGCGACTGAAGCTCCATATGCCCCTGTTACTTATGAAAGGAGAGTCAGGGATGACTTGGAAGACAGACTCCCAAAGCCCTGTAAGCTTTAATTTTTCTTTGAAACACTAGTCTTCAATTTGATCTTGCATTATATTATTTATAAATTAAACCGGTGAATAAGTGTTAGTTTACAATGGTTAAGATTCGATTTCAGAATAAAAAAATTCTTATAATTATTAGTGTTTTGGAGATGGTTCTTTTTATTTTGGGTCTTATTTTCATCCTTTCAAGTACAAACAGAAGCTAGTATCAAATAAAAACTTTCATATCAGAGGCGAAGTCAAGAGGTTATTTGAGAGGGAGAGGCCGGGAATAATAACTTTTCACCAAAAAAATCAGGGTGACAAACGAAATCTAGTATCAAATAAAAGAGTTCACATAGTGGTTATTTGAGAGGGAGAGGTCGGGGATAATAATTTTTCACCCAAAAAAAAAAAAAAAAATCAGGGTGATATCTGTTTTCCAAGAGGCTTTAATTACAAGAGGGATGATTAATTTCGCATCACTAATTGTTGGAAAAAAAATTGAGAGGATCGGTTGACTCCCTTAATTATAATTACAAAAGGCTTCTCTCTTATTTCTCAAATGTATATATATAGTGAGGACCAAAGGAAAAAAAAAACAGAAAAACATGAAGGGCCTGATTCTTATACAAAACTGTTTGATGGGCTTAAAGATATTAAAAAAAAAAAAAACGAACTTCGAGGACAAAAAGATATTGTGTTAATTCTTTTCTTTTAACTTGTACTATTATTATTAACAATTGGAGATATTTAAAATTTAAATTGGATTGACTTAAATCAATAATTCAATTTTAAAGTATAAATTTATGTCAAGTTAAAATATCATCACCCTATATATATTTAATGGAGATCTAGTGTTTTGTATGGAACTTTAGATATGCCAAGAGCATTGGAAGCACCAGATACAAATCACTCGAATGGAACACCCGGGCACATGCATCACGGCCTCAGTGTTCTTCAGCAACATGTAGCCTTTTTCGACCAAGACGACAATGGAATCATTTATCCATGGGAAACTTATACGGGTAATTAAAGAATGTGACAATTTAATGTTATAAGAAATAGAGATGATGCATTGATTGTTTAGTTCATTTAAATTCTTTTTTCATGTAATCAGGGTTGCGAGCACTTGGTTTCAACATTATAGTCTCTCTTGTTCTTGCCTTTTTCATCAACCTCGGATTGACTTATCCTACTCTCCCGGTGAGTTGATGAGCAATCTTTGATCATCTTATAGGTCGTACCCCGGCTGGCTCTGAGGGGTATACAGATATAGGATAATTCTTCATCTCAAATCGGGATCAAAGGGAGGGTCCTTTAACGGACTTCTTCAATAAACACTATCTGCAGGGAGACTTTGAGCCTTTCATTGGGCTTTCACCCCTTGCCATACTTTTATTGGGTGATCCCTCTCCCCTATTGCTTAGCCTACGCTTGGAGTAGACTAGACGAATAGCTTCGATTTATTTATATTAGGCTATATCGCCCATTCGATCCACCTTAAATATTTAGCCAACCTTCATTATTTGCTCTTTTAGTAATCAGAAACTAATGCAAAAAAAAAAGGACAGAAATTGACCCTTTACTTCTCGGGGGGAAAAAAGCGAGGTTTGGGTGGTCCATTTTTAGGAGTTCACTTAGGGCTCCTAAATCCAAAAACCAGCCCTGGTCGTGCCCTCATACTCAGTATACAAGGCTCCTACTATAAAGAAGACTTGGGAAATGTCGGATAGCTTAGTGATAAAAGTATTCTGGAATTTAATTATATGTGCAGGTGGATACATATTCGGAATCTAGTTTAGTTTAGTGCAATGGAAGTTATAGTTTTGATCTTTGCTTAATTTTCAATTCTTATATCGCATTGTTTGTATCATATAGGGGTGGTTCCCTTCTCCTTTCTTACCCATATACATACACAACATACACAGAGGCAAGCATGGGAGTGACTCAGGAACTTACGACACCGAAGGAAGGTTAGTATTAAATTACAGAATTTATACATGCACATCGTTCTTTTAACATCCATCAGAAATGAACTTCAGGTACATTCCAGTGAATCTTGAAAACATATTTAGCAAATATGCTCGAACAGTTCCTGATAAGTTATCGCTAGGAGAGCTCTGGAACATGACCGAGGGAAATCGTCTGGCATTCGACCTCTTCGGCTGGTTGGTTTGTTTTTCAGGACTTCGATACATTTCTATCCTTGTAATGAACTCGCATGGTTCAGTCCTTGATTGATTATGGGTTTATAATCGATTGCAGGGTAGGAAGTAAAGTGGAATGGCTGCTTTTGTACATTCTTGCGAGGGATGAAGAAGGCTTCCTGTCTAAAGAATCAGTGAGGCGCTGTTTCGATGGAAGTTTGTTCGAGTATTGTGCCAAAATGAACATGGATGGTGAGGATAAGATGAGCTAAAGGCAATGCTGGTCTCTGCAGAGATGCAATAAGTTGGTGTGGTGTTGTAATAATAAAGCAAAAGTAATCTTGCCAAGTATGTTCTGCATGTAGTAGCTACATCACACTGATTTTTCAGAGTGTAAGGATACATATGCAATTCATCTTTCCTTTGAATCTTGCAATTTTTTTTTTTTTTTTAGTTGTGTTGTGTCGTGTTGGGTGTAATCTTACCGACTTGAGCTGAGTAATGACTATTTAATTCAGCTCGATAAACATTTATATAAGCTTTAGTTTGGTTTGAGCTTGAATCGATCTTACATTTTTGTTCGAACTCGAGAAAATATTATGATCGAGTTTGACTCGATCACTAAACAAGAGTCGAGCTCAGATTAAAAAAACATTTAATTTTTAGATTTTTGTATTTATTTCTTCAAGTTTTAAGTAAATTCTCTCTAATATATAGTCAAATTGTGTCCATACGATTCGAATAAGTCAATCTTGTTTAACAAATTTTTGAGTTCAATCATTTATTAAATAAATTGGTCAAGTGTTACTATCCTATGCAGGCTTCCAAGTTAATATTTAAGCATGTTTCTTTATTGCTGTTGCCGTGGTTTCTTACAAATAGAGTTTTGTTTGTGTGACATCTCAAAGCGAATTCCAGAGTGTCAGTATTGTAAAAACCAATATTAGCTAAGCAATTTGCGCTCATGGCAAATGGGCTAAAACATTTCAAATTTTTTTTAAAAAAAAAAAAAAAAAAAAAAAACACATTTTTTAACCATATTGCATCAGAATCTTGATTCAAAAAGCATGGAAAAGATAACAAGGTCAATAAAATTCCAAGCTCTAATACAATGTCAACAGAAAAACAAAATCTAGATGAGTTCTCAAAACAGTTTTACTCCTATCACATAAAGGCTTTGAGAATTCTTACTCCCCAACACAGAATAACAAAAGATGCTTATGGCTCTTAAACAATTGCGTTGGCAGCACTTGCAATCCTCGGCCACAGATCAGCACACTCCTTACCAATTGGACCAGTGATGGCAGAACCTAAAACACAAGCCAATTATACAACAATCATTTCATACCCTTCAACAGAAACAAATGTTGAAGCCAAATTGAAAGTGTATTAGGCAAGATTTTAAAGAGAGTATTGGTTTTATACCCTTCATTTCTCCCTTCGGATTCACAATCACACCAGCATTATCTGCAAACAGAATTGAAAAAAAAGTAAATAGCAATCATTGTTATAAAAAAAAATACAGCTTCTTCTTGGCTTAACAAAGAATGCAAATTGGACATACACTATCAGAAAATTGTGAAGAAAAGGAATCGTAAAAGATAATCGTTACAAAAATATGTAGAGTCCAAATGGAGCAGAAATGAGCTTTAAAGCATCACCACATCTGCAACGATGGACACAATCAATTTTCCAGACTCGTAACTGTATCAACCGTTGAAAATTGAGGTGGATACCTGACTTATGTCCGGTAATAAAGAAGAATAATATAATTACCAAAAATGTGAACAAGTTCAATAACTTTGTACAAATCACTGAGTGTCCACCGAAATTCAGTTGACCAAACTAAAAAAAATAAAAATTACAGGTACACCAACTTTGGCAAGGATGATGCAACCTTACCATATGGGAATGGGGTTAAGGTCAGTTCAAATATTAATGGGTACGTAAGGTTATTAATTACTGGGTATGTAAGGTGTAGAAAAACCTTTAAGACAAGAAATCCTCAACACCACATCACCAGCAAACTAACAAGATAAAACACCTTCAAAATATTTCACAATTTTCAAAATTCTTGAGAAAGAGCAGCCAAAATTGAAAGGTGAAATCAAATGTGTTGAATTGAACATGGAAGATATCCCACTTAATAGAATATTTGACCATTAAGATAATATCACTGGTTCCACAAAGTGCCAATCATAGTACGTGCAAGCCAAAAAATGATGTGAAATATGCATGCACCAAGGCACCCATTAACCAGCTATACTTGTTTCCTAGGTTTAGCTATGAAAAATCATGCAGCTCTTATCTATTTTTCAAAATCACTAGTTAAGAAACATATCAAGGAACTAGTATGAAAAACAAAACACACATCCTGTTGGAAAAATATCTGCCCTTTTACGCCCACAAGAACTTCCAGTAAGTCATTATTATAGAAGTTACTGCAGTTTTCTATCAACAAACCAATAATAATTGCTAAACAGAACAATGCATACAATTATGAAGGCATATAGCTATCATAGAAAAAGAATTAACACAATAAATGCCAAACACAAACCACAAACCAAACAAATATCATTGAAAAAGAATTAACACGATAATTGCCAAACGCAAACCACAAACCAAACAAAAATTATATAGAAAAATCTACCTTCGAAGTACATGAAGACACCATCCTTTCTGCGCCATGGCTTGCGCTGCCTCACAATGACAGCGGGCATGACCTTCTTCCTAAGATCAGGCTTCCCCTTCTTCACAGTGGCCATCACCATGTCTCCAACACAAGCAGATGGCAATCGATTGAGGCGACCCTTGATTCCCTTAACTGAGATGATGTAAAGGTTCTTTGCCCCAGTGTTGTCAGCACAGTTCACAGTTGCTGCCACTGGCAAACCCAGTGACATCCTGAACTTGTTACCTGCTGACCCTCCACGTCCTATAAACAGCAAAAAATAAATTTAGGTAAAAAAAGAATCTTACAAAAACAATTCTAACATCAAACCCAGATCAAGCTAATAATAAAGACAAAATAAAATCAATCTCTCTTAAACAAACAAAAAAAAATCATTTTTTTCCTCCTAAAACAAACATAAACACATTCATTTTTTTTTTAAAAAAAACGTTAATATATTTTCTTATTTTCTTAAAATAAACAAAAAAAAAAACTTATAATATATGTTACCCAACATAAAATTGAATATTTTCTTCTAAAGCAACAGATCTAAACATCAGAATTAATGAGTTCTTTATCTCGGGAAACAAACAGAAAATGAAAATAGAAATCATAACTAAAAGAATCAAATAGAAGAGAGAGGGACTGACCTCGCTTGGACATTTTCGCAGCTCAGTGAGACAACAACAGCAACAAGTGCTAGGGTTTTTGTTCCATTTATACACGACTGGCTATCTAGGGTTTTGTTTATAAAAGATTACATTACAATATTGCCCCTAATCTTTTTGTTTAATACGAAATTGGTACTCGTTGGCCAAGGTTGTTGGTTTTCGTTCCCGTTCTCTCTCACGGATACATTTAGGGGTGTATACAATTGAGATTTTAAAAAATTATCTATGTATAAATAAGTCCAGTAAATTTTAAAAGATTATTTAACAATGTAATGACTTATCAAATTTTATTATAGTTTTTTTAATCATGATTTTTTACTTATTTGATTTTAAAAGATTTATATCATAAGAATTTATAAGATTTGAAAGGACCACATATAAATACTTACTAGTTGTCAATGCTAAATTTTTCATCATAGTTAGGTGGGGATGACTCAACCTTTATAGCTATATTTTCTTTTTTGAATGAGCATGAAAAAAATGTAATTTTTTTTAGAATCATGATTATATGGAATGAAACCAATAGTTATTCATTTATTTGACACAAGTTATTCTCTCTCTCTCTTTGAAAATTAACATAATAATAGTTCAAGCAAATTATAACCCAAATATTTCAACCAAAGTACCAAAATAGTTTAACCAAATTACAATAATAATAATTCAATCAAAGTAGAAGTAAAATAGCACAAACAAAAAAATAGTTCAACAAAACCCAACATTATCAAAATACTAACAAATCATCATAATTCATTGGTATCATCCATGGTCCAAGATTCATAATTATTTTTATATTTGCTCTTTCTTTTGTTATTTCCTTGTTTTGAATCCCTCATTTAAATTATATGTATATAAAAAAATATATATGAGCCTGCAAAACAATAATTGTGTTGGTGTAAGATTTTCAAGTTCCAGTTAATACTTCTTACGTAGGTCTACAATAAAAACCCAACCAAAATCGACACTCATTAATCAAACAATTAGGGTTCGACAAATAGCAATCTTGAAGCTAACAATACAAACTACACTATCATGCTTCAAAAAATTATCTTTTATTATAAACACAAGCTTTGGATCTGATTTCACAAGAAAATTGAACTAAAATATTTGGCTTTTTTCTATATGAAAGAAAAGAGAAACTGCACTACGCAGATTGAAAAAAAAATACTAATAAACAAGTATTTTTTTCACGAAGTGCTAACAAGACTGCTCATTTTCGCTTCTATAATAGAAAAAAAATCTCACGTCAAAAGTCTGATGGATTACGGTAAGATTTTTTATAGGATTTGATATTTATACTTTCCACTAAAAAGTCTCACATAATCACACATATAAAAAAAAAATCCTTCAAAATAAGTAAGTTTTTAAATACCATAAGATTTTTTATTACTTGTTTAAAGTCTTGATTGGATACCACTGGATTTGGACACCCACTTTAAAAAATCATAATAATCTTAATGAAATACCACAAGACTTTTTAGATTATTTAAAAATCTTAATTGAATATCACAAGACTTATTTAACCCAAAATAGTCTTTTAAAATCTCAATTGAATATATCATCTTATTTTTTAATTTTTTAATAAAACAAAAAATTGGATAGTTTTTCTCCTTATTTATTTCGAAATTTTTCTAGTTGTTTGCACTCAAATTGTTCAAGAGCGGCTAATAAAAGAGAGCTTGGTTCAAGTCTAAAAAATCAAGATAAACATTGTCAAATAAGAGTTACTTGAAAGTGAATGTTGATTCAGATTTCTCCATAATATTTATTGTTTCCTCTATTATGATGCAGTTTCCTCTAACTAAGGCAGATAAAAACGTTTGGTATCACTTCAAACATCCTTTTGTAGTTTTCTTTGAACTTGTTTCCAACAATCATAGTCATTTTAGAATTCAATTGTCTCCAGTAGTCTTTATCTTTTTATCACTTCTAGCATTCTTTTGTAATCACAATTACAGTACTGTAAGCACTTTGTTTATAATTCCAATTCGACATTCATTTATTTATAATATCTTATTAGAATCTAAATTGTTTATCTCTTTCGGAATTTAGAGGACCTGTTTCACAACGTTTCGATCAGAAGTTAGATTTCAATTTTGAGGATCCGCTCCTCTAACACACCCAACAACACCAAATAATTTTCAGGGCCAACAGATAAATTGGCACGCCAGGTGCGACTGTTGGGGGTTTTATACGGAATTACAGGGTTACCGTAGCGGAACGCGGAAAACAGAATTTTCCGATTTCAAAATTTTTTCAAAAAATAATTAAATAAAATTATTTATTTAATTAATCAATACTTAAAATCTGAAATTTTAACCCAAGAAATCAAATTTCTATTAATTGCCGAATTGCCCCCATATTTTGTAATTTGATCATTTTGGTCCTAAATTATCAAATACATATTTAATTGATTCCAAATCAATCCCAAAATAATTTATACATGTATAATACATGAAAATACAAATTGTAACACAAATCGAGAATTTTTGTGAAATTACCGAGAACCCCAAAATTTTCTAGGATTTGCAACTTGGTCCTTTTTGGTTCAAAACACATCAAGATCAAATCCAATCAATCCCAAATTTAATATACATCATATATACATCAAATTAAATCACATATATGAAAATCCCCAAAATTGGATTAGTTTTATAACCCTAATTTCATAAATTACACCAATTACTCAATTTACACTAATTGATAAAATTCAACACTTTAATCAATCCAATACCGCACCAATCAAGTCTCACTATCATGAAACAACTCAAGAATAATTCTAGGTTATTTATGAATGGCTAAGCAACTCTATAATGACAACTTTATTCACCAATTAATTAAATAAGCTTAATTACTCCTAATTAGCTTATTAATTAATCATACATGCTAAACACCTTCAAACAAGTTTCCAACACATTTAATTACAAATTAAAAGAGTAGAGACATCAACTTAGCAACACAAATTGAAGCTAAGATTAATAGAAATATTTTCTAAGTTGAAGTATGTAAAGAAATACTTACAAAAAATTCAAAATTTAGCTTTGTTTTCTTTCTTTCTTCAATTTTTTCTCTCAACTCCTTTGTAAATATTTTGTGTAACTTGTCTTGTGTATTGAAAAACAAAACAAAAAATCCTTATGTATTTTTTTTAATATTGCCGAGAATAAAAAAAATGGATAAATAAATTTTACAATTTGTTTCAATTTAATTGGTACACATTTTACTAAATATCAAGATAACATTTATCTTGTAATAAAGCAAACTAAAATGTGTTTCAATGATAACATGCCATTTTCCAACTTTAATAAAGCAAATGATGACTCAAGATATTTGTTACTTTAATTATTTTAATCATATAACATTTATATAATTAAATAATTAAATATAAATATCTTAAATATATGTATCATATTTACATTAAATAATCAAAATACATATATCAATCATATATGTTAAATATCATAATTTGATATTTAATTAATATGTATTTAATAAAATCAAGAATTAAATGCAAATACACATTAATTCGGAAATGACGATTAGGTCCCGATTGCATGTATTTTTCGTTTAACTGTTAAACGGTTTATAAATAATCAATATTATTCATTACAGTTGTCCTAGTGCTCTACGAGTATATCTCATTAGTGAGACTCTCTAAGTTCAGGTATATCCGTCACGAAATCAAATTTCGTATCCATAATTCACCCACCCATAAATTATGACGAACACAGATAAACTCTCTGAGCCATACAGGTCGAGGTAACTACATACGTATAATCCCTCCGTCATAGGTATCCGGATTATTCTAGAGATATATATATACAAACGTCAAATCTCTATAGATATAATCAGGTCGATGTTTCTATTAGCAATCCATTAATAACACTTAGAACTAATTTCTACAGTGTACCATGAGCCCATGGATTTAAAAAATTGCTAATTCCATATTGAATACATATGCTATGTACACAGAAGTGACAGATCCTTTATTGATACACACAGGATATCCTGAGCATCAGTCCACACCCAACGAGCAAGTGGAGGTTTGATCTAAATAGGTCGGTGACGTGACTGCCATCTAAGTGTGTAGGATAACTCATGTATCTACAGTGGTATCTCAAGTCAAAGAATCATTATGCTCACTCAACCCGATAAGATTCTTATTGACGTTGGTGTACCATCCATTAAGAATCTTCGGTGAGTCGTTAAATGTTTATCCGCTATAAACACCTAGACATTTATACGAGTCTCCAAGACTCATGGTTCACTATACGACAATATACGACATGTACCAATCTCAACAGGTTTACTTTACTGACCAAGTAGTGTAAACCTTGACTGTGAACTGTCTAAGAATGACAACGTTATGATACAACTCAATGTCAGTTGCGACACTTTTGTAATAGTATCATAACTAATAATTCTAAGGTCTGTTACGTCTTTACCTTATTAAAGAAGATGTTATATAAAAGAAACTATTCATTTTATTCATAATAAAATGTTACATTAGTATTTATAAGGAAATACATAATAAAATTGGCGCTTAGAGCACTAACCCTGACAAAATCTCCCACTTGCTCTAGTACCAATATCGATTGTATCTAATACCATCGACTCCACATGTTTATCAAATAACTTTGGAGGTATGGCCTTTGTAAGTGGGTCTGTTATATTATCTTCACTCGGTACCTTGCACACGACAATGTCCCATCGCGATAAAATTTCTTGAATGATGTGATATTTTTCGTTCCCCATGCTTCGACTTCTGATGCGCCCTTGGTTCTTTTGCTTGCGCAATGGCTCCGATATTATCACAGTATAACCGAATCAGATTCTCGATACTTGGGACAACTCCTAATTATGAAATAAAGTTCACAACCCATACAGCTTCATTTGCAGCTTCAGAAGTTGTAATATATTCCGCCTCTGTGGTGGAATCATCTGTCGACCTCTGTTTGGAACTCTTCCAATAAACTGCACCTCTGTTAAGAGTAAACACGAACCCTGATGTAGACTTTCTATCATCAGAATCCGATTGGAAATCGAAATCCGTATACCCATTAACTTGCAGTTCGTTTCCTCCATAGATAATAAATTTATCCTTAGTACCTTTAAGATACTTGAGGATATGTTTAATGGCTATCCAATGGTCATTTCCTGGATTGGACTGATATCTGCTCGTCACACTAACTGCGAAGCTGATATCAGGCATAGTACATAACATGACATACATGATGTTGCCCAAACACAAAGCATAAGGTTGATTAGACATTCTAATATTCTCATCTTCTGTTTGTGGACACATTTTCTTCGAAAGATGTAAGCCATGTCTGAACGGTATGTTTACTGTCTTACAGTTACCAAAATTATACCGTTCTAAGATCTTATCTACATACGTTGATTGGGATAACCCAATAAGCTTCCTTCATCTATCTCTATAGAGTTTTCTGCCTAAGAGATAAGAAGCTTCACTCAGGTCATTCATGGAGAAATTCTTACATATGTAAGTTTTGAAGCCTTGTATCATCCCGATATCATTCTCAATGATAAGGATGTCGTCAACATAGAGAATTAAAAATATCTCTATTCTCCCACTGGCCTTTTTATACACGCAGGATTCTTCTGAATTCTTGAGAAAACCAGACAATTTGGTTATCTCGTCGAATCGAAGATTCCAACTTAGTGAAGCATGTTTAAGTCCATAAATGGACTTCTTCAGCTTGCATACCATGCCCGAGTTCTCGCTTGATGTAAAACCCTCCGGTTGTTCCATATAGATTTCTTCATCAAGAAACCAATTTAGAAAAGTCATTTTGACATCCATTTGCCAAATCTCTAATCATGGTAAACGACAATTGACAAAAAAATCCTTATAGACTTTAACATTGCAACTGGCGAAAAGGTTTCATCGTAGTTGACACCAGGTCGCTGGGAGTAACCTTTAGCTACCAGTCGGGCTTTAAAAGTTTCAATCTTTCCATCGGGCCCGCACTTCCTCTTGTAAATCCATTTACAACCGACATGAACAATTCCTTTGGGAAGCGGAATCAAGTTCCAAATTTGATTCTCATACATTGAGTCCATCTTGGATTTCATGGCGTCTTGTCACTTCACGGAGTCGATGTCCAATATCAATTCTCTATAGGTAAAATGGTCAGTCTCTTCAACTAAGAGAACATCGAGACTATTTTCTTGTATCAAATACAAGTGTTCAGGAGGTCTAGATACCCTTTGTGACCTGCAGAGTGTGTGTGTTGAAGGTTCTTCATCTTCTTGAATTACAGGTTCCTCCATTGGTTCATTGGTACCAGGTTGTACTTCATCAAGTTCAACCTGTCTATGATCACCACCTTCAGATAAAAATTATATTTCTAGAAATTTTACGAAGCGAGCTACGAACACATTTCGATGCTCGGTATCAGAGAATAAATATCCTTTTGTATTTGAAGGATATCCAACAAACCTAAACTTCTGCCCTCGGGGTAAAAGCTTGTTCTGCTGAGCCATCCTAACGTATGCATGTCACCCCCAAATCTTAACATAACTAAGATTTGATTTCCTACCGGTCCATATCTCATACGGAGTCATAGAAACAACCTTAGAATGAATCGTATTCAAAAGATGTGCGACAGTTAAAAGAGCATAACCCCATAAGTAATAGGGAAAATTTGTATAACTCAACATCGATCGGACCATATCCAATAAAGTCCAATTTCTCCTCTTTGACATCCATTGTGATGTGGAGTACCAGGAGGAGTATATTGAGTGAGAATCTCATTCTCCTTTAAATAATTAGTGAACTCTCCACTCATATATTCACCGCCTCGATCAGATCGAAGGCATTTAATATATTGACCAGTCTGTTTTTTTACTTCATTTCGGAATTCTTTGAACTTTTCAGAGGTTTCTGATTTATGTTTCATCAGATAAACATAACCGTACCATAACACATCATCGGTAAAGGTAACGAAGTAAGAAAAACCATTGTGAGCAGTTTGACTCATGAGACCACATACATCAGAATGTATGAGTTCCAATAGGTCAGTGGCTCGGTGTCCAACTGATGAGCATAAAATATATCAATATTTACCGCCCCTTTTACTTAATATTTTGTTTAGTTTCTCGGGTTTGATGAACGTTTTGATGTGTTTTAGTTTATTTTACAGATAAAATAATATTGGGATTTAATGAAATCATTTAGGACGAAATGTGGTTCAAATAAGGGCAAAAATTGGACTTGACATATTAATTTTGGAGATTGGAAACTTGAAAGGGCGTTCTAACGAAGTGCAGTTTCGGAAATTCCAATTTTGCGCAACTGTCGTATTTTGGACATAACTTTTTATTCCAATATTGGATTGAGCTGATTCAAGTTCCATATTAAATAAGACACAAAGCGCTACAACTTTTAAGAACAAAATAATTTCTAATTCTGAATATTTCATTACCGAAATTGATGAAATATCCGTAAGTGTGTTATGTATAATTATTAAAGTCATTTTCAAAGCAAAATAAATTAAAAAATAAAAATAAAAATAGTCAAGCTCCCACCAAACATGATAGCAATTAATAATGGATTTGGTGGAGCAATTAGTGGAGTAATTAATAATGGATTTGGTGGAGCAATTAGTGGAGTAATTAATAATGGATTTGGTGGAGAATTTAATAATGGATTTGGTGGAGGTAAAATTTTGCATATAAATACCAAGCCATTTCATTTGTAAATTCATACTTTCTTCTTTGAAATTCCTTAAGAATAACTAAGAAAATTGTATCTTGTTTGTTTATTTACAGCTTTCAGTAATTAATTTCCGCTTTCGCACTTTCTTTTCTTTACTTTTCAGTTTTTACTTTCCGCAATTTACTTTTACGCACAGTACTTTTATTTCTTTACTTTTTCAGTTGTTACTTTTACGCAATGGGGAGTTATATCCTCATTACTTTATGGATGTTATTTAGATTAATCCCCCTTAATTATAATATATAAACTATTTAAAACCTGACTTAATAAAGGATACTGCTATATTGGTCGGTAGGTAATTAATCATAAACTGGTTTTAACCTGACTAAGCATGGATACCGTCTGGTTGGTCGGTTGGTAATTATATATTAATTTGACTTAATCAGGATACCGCCTAAATGGTTGGTTGGTAATATCACGCAAAGTTAATATATTATATTAAGAGAGATATCTAAATTAGTAGTGGTAAAAGTGGATCCTCTTATCCCAACATTTTCATTTATTGTACTTTTTCCTTTTTAATTTTCAGCATTTACTTTTCAGCACTTTACTTTATATAAGCTTTAACTTGTTGTAAATATGTGTCGTAGCTAAACTCGTTATCTGGGGTTGTGATGAATTCCAATATCACTGGTTTATAAGAGGTTATTTTATAGTTTGGGTAATATAAAGGTTTACTTCTTAAGTCTTAAGCTTAATGCGTCTTGTTAACTGGCCATTAATAAGATATATATGGTAAACTTAAAATAAACTTGATAAAGGAATTTTAGGTTTCAGTCTTAGACGTAATAGCCCACAATCTTCCTTGAGGATAGATAACCCTTTAATAGATTTCTTTACATGATAGACATATACCTGTCGGGTGGGGGTAACCACAATTGGAACTTGATCTTAATGAATCCATGTAATTTGGTTAACATAGAGATATGGTTTAATTGGATTACACTGGGTATGTGTAGCTGACCATCGACAGAGGCTTTTGCATAATTTCGTGTTCCAGGTTAGTAAACCAATATATTACACAAACATAAAATAACCACTTCATCTTTAAAAGAGATTGGAAGGAATCACAACCTAGATAATTTTATAAATTTGAATTTTCCTAAACCTATTTTCGCACCATTTTATTTTAATTGTTTTAAGTTTTAAGTCAAAACCCAATCAATAAATCAATATGTTAGATACTTGTAATCATTTGGCTTCATTAATTAATAGCTAAGGTAATAAGTCCTCGTGGGATCGATACTTTTTATACTACTTGAACGATACGTGCACTTGCGTTATACGCGTGTGATTTCACACCGGTCAAGTTTTTGGCGCCATTGCCGGGGACTTTTTCATCTTTTACTATTAATTTTGAGGTTAGATATTTTACTTGTGTCTAATTTCTTTATACTTATTATTTCTGTTTTCTTGTGTTTCAGGTTTTCGGACACTACATGAGACGAACCAGAAGCTTTGAAATCCGACCGCTTGACCCAGAAATTGAAAGAACTATCAGACAGTTGAGAAGACAAAGGCGTGAAGGCCAAGAAGCAATTAACATGGAACCTGAACCGTTAGAAGTTTCACCACCAATCCCTATTCGAGACAGAACCATTCCAGTGGTTGACAGCCTCATTTCATGTATTCTACTTCCTCCCTTACCAGCAAATGCGTGTGACATCAAAACATGCATCCAGATGATTCAGCAGTCAGTTCAGTTCGTGGGGAGTGCAACTGAAGATCCTAATGCCCACATTAGTAACTTCCTGGAAGTTTGCGGTACTTTCAATTACAACAGAGCAGCTGAAGAAGCTATGAGACTGCGAGTTTTTCCATATTCCTTGAAAGATAGAGCTAAAGCTTGGCTACATTCACTACCAGCAGGTTCCATCACAACTTGGAACACTCTAGCCACACAATTCCTTGCAAAGTACTTTCCACCATCCAGAACAACAAAACTGAGGAATGACATTACATCATTCGTGTAACAAGATTCAGAATCCCTCTGCGAAGCTCGGGAAAGATTCAAAGATTTACTCCGGAAATGTCCTCACCATGAGATTCCAAAATGGCTTCAAGTCCAAACCTTCTACAATGGACTTTCTGGAATAATGAGAACAACAATTGATGCTGCTGCTGGAGGAGCTTTAATGGCAAAAGGAGAAGATCAAGCCTTGGACTTAATTGAAGAAATGGCTAACAACAACTTATTGTGGCCAACAGAAATGAGTTTGATTCAACGAATTGCTGGAATTTATGAAGTTGGAGACAACACTGCAGTGAATGCCAAGCTGGATCAGATATGCAAATTCATGGAAACTCTCAGCATGCAAGGTAACACTGGATCCATTAGTTCACCATATGGAGGAGCACCAGAGACAAACCAACTTGAAGAAATGGTGAATTATGTCAATAATTTCAACAGACAGGGGAACAATCCATATTCCAACACCTACAACCCAGGGTGGAGGAATCATCCCAATTTCGTATGGAGCAACAATTTAGGGCAAAAGAACTATCCACCACCCGGATTCCAACAACAAAAGAACAAAGGCCGGGAGCATGAAAAAAAACCAGAAATTGCAGAAGTGCTGGCTCAGTTAAAAAAATATGATGCTATGATTCAGAGCCAATCTGCTTCTATCAAAGCATTGGAGAATCAAATGGGACAACTGGCCAATGCTCAGAGTTACATACCACCAAGAAATCTTCCTAGTAACACAGAAACAAATCCAAGAAATCGAGGGAAGGAGCAATGTCAAGCCATTACCTTGAAAAGTGGCACTGAAATCAACAAAGATGTTGGAATCAAGGCAACCATTGAAGAAGTTCTAAAAGATGCAGTTCCGCAGATGGAGGAAAAAGAAGCAAAGGAAAAAGATCAAGAAAGAATCACTTTACCTCTACCTTTTCCTCAACGACTCCAGAAAAAAAAAATTGGATAAACAGTTTGCTCGATTCTTGGAGGTGTTCAAAAAGCTGCATATCAACATTCCATTTGCAGAAGCGTTGGAACAAATACCCAACTATGTCAAATTCATGAAAGACATGCTTTCACGAAAATCGAGATTGGGAGATTACGAGACAGTAGCATTGACGGAGGAATGCAGCGCCATCATTCAGAGGAAACTTCCCCCGAAGTTGAAAGATCCTGGCAGTTTCACTGTCCCATGCACCATTGGAGAACATTATATCGGTAAGGCTTTATGTGATTTAGGTACAAGTATTAATTTGATGCCTTTTTTGATTTACAGGAAACTGCAAATTGGAGAAACAATGTCTACCTCAGTCTCTCTGCAACTTGCTGATAGAATGCTCGTATTTCCTAGAGGTGTCGTTGAAGATGTGCTGGTTAAAGTTGATAAACTCATTCTTCTAGCAGATTTCATTATTCTTGACATGGAGGAAGACAAAAATGTTCATATCATCATTGGAAGACCATTCTTGGCTACATGTAGAACTATTATTGATATTCAAAAGGGAGAACTAACCATGAAAGTGTAGGATCAAGAAGTTACCTTCAATGTTTTCAAAGCCATGAAATTCCCGAGTGATGAAAAGGAGGAGGAATGTTTCAGAGTTGATGTTGTAGATAATATCATCCATGATACCGATGCACTGCCACTTCCTACGGATAAACTTGAAGCTTGCATCATCAACATGATTGACAGCGAGCTAGATGCTGAAATCCTGGAATGTATCAACTATCTTGACAAGCCATTTCGCTTCAGATCAACACCACATGTGGAAAGTCTGAAACTACCGAAAAATGAGCGAATCAAGCATTCGATTGAAGAACCACCACAGCTAGAGTTGAAGCTACTTTTGAGCCATCTCAGGTATGCTTTCTTAGGAAATTCTTCTTCATTAACATTGGTGAGAGTGTTACGAGAACACAAGAAAGCCATTGGCTGGACTATAGTAGACATTCGAGGCATTAGTCCATCATTTTGCATGCACAAAATACTGATGAACGACGAGTATAAAGCCACAGTGGAGCATCAACAGATACTCAATCCAATTATGAAGGAAGTCGTGAAGAAAGAAATTATCAAATGGTTGGATGCTGGCATCATTTACCCCATCTCTAACAGTACGTGGGTGAGTCATATGCAATGTATTCCATAGAAATGAGGGATTACTGTAGTCATAAATGAAAAGAACGAGTTGATTCCAACAAGAACGGTGACTGGATGGAGAGTATGCATGGACTACATGAAGCTAAATAAAGCAACAAGGAAAGAACATTTTCTGCTACCATTCATTGACCAAATGCTAGACAGATTGGCGGGACATGAGTTCTATTGTTTTCTGGATGGATACTCGGGATACAATCAGATTGCCATCGCCCTAGAAGATCAGGAGAAAACGACTTTTACATGCCCGTATGGTACTTTTGCTTTCCGTAGGATGCCATTTGGACTCTGTAATGCTCCAGCCACATTTCAACGTTGCATGATGGCCATCTTCTCAGATATGCTGGAACAAAGCATGAAGGTTTTCATGGATGATTTTTCCGTGTTTGGAGACTCTTTTGACCACTGCTTGTAAAATTTGGAACATGTGTTACAAATGTGTGAAGATACCAACCTGGTGCTCAACTAGGAGAAATGCCACTTTATGGTACTGGAAGGCATTGTTCTGGGACATCGGATCTCACAAAAAGGAATCGAAATAGACAAAGTAAAGTTTGAAACAATTGAAAAATTACCTCCACCAATATCAGTCAAAGGGATTCAGAGCTTTCTCGGACATGCAGGCTTTTACAGGAGATTTATCAAAGACTTTTCCAATATTTCTAAACCTCTTTGCAATCTTCTGGAGAAAGACGTGCCTTTCAACTTCACCAAGGAATGCCACGAAGCTTTTGAGATCTTGAAACAGAAGCTGGTTTCTGCCCTCATCATAGTAGCACCAACCTGGACCCTTCCATTTGAGGTGATGTGCCATGCTAGTGATTTTACTGTAGGTGCAGTTTTGGGACAACGCAAAACAAAGATCTTCCACACCATTTACTACTCCAGCAGAACTCTGAATGAAGCTCAGCTAAACCACACAACCGCTGAAAATGAGTTGCTTGCAGTTGTGTTCGCTTTTGATAAATTCCGCTCTTATCTGCTGGGTCCCAAAGTAGTGGTCTACACAGATCATTCAGCCATCAAATATCTGATCGCAAAGAAAGATGCCAAACCCAGATTGATCCGTTGGATACTTCTACCGTAAGAATTTGACGTGGAGATTCGAGACAGGAAAGGTATAGAGAACCAAGTGGCAGATCACTTATCGAGACTCGAGAAATGAGAAACAACTGGCAAAGAACTGACAATCAAAGAAACTTTTACAGATGAACAGCTGTTTGCAATCAAGCAGTAGGATGTCCCTTGGTAGGCTGACTATGTCAATTACATAGTATCGGGAAAATGGCCGTTGGAATGGACAACTGAGCAACGAAAGAAGTTTTTCAAAGAAGTCAAACACTATGTATGGGATGAGCCGTACCTGTTCAAACATTGTGCTTATCAATGACTGAGACTTTGTGTTCCACATGAGGAGGTCAATAGTGTCTTACAGCATTGTCATTCATAATCATACAGCGGTCACTTCAGCGAAAATAAAACTGCAGCCAAAGTCCTACAATCAGGTTTGTTCTGGCCCACTATTTTTAAAGATGCTTATCTTTTTGCTTTTCAATGTGACAGGTGCCAGAGAACTGGAAATATTTCGAGGAGAAATGAATGACCTTTGCAAAACATTCTGGAAGTCGAGATATTTGATGTATGGGGAATTGATTTTATGAGACCCATTGTTCCATCATTCGGAAACCTGTACATACTAGTTGCTATAGACTACATTTCCAAATGGGTTGAAGTAATTGAACTGTCATCAAATGATTCAAAAGTGGTGATAAAATTCCTTAAAAAGAATATTTTCACTCGCTTCGGAACACATTGGGCAATTATCAGTGATGGTGGTATACATTTCTGCAACAAATACTTCGATGCACTCTTGTCCAAATATGGAGTTACTCATAAAGTTGCCACTGCTTACCATCCACAGTCAAATGGACAGGTTGAAGTTTCAAACAGGGAGATCAAGAGAATTCTGGAAAGAACCGTTGGATCAACAAGGAAGAACTGGTCTACCAAACTTGATGACGCATTATGGGCCTACCAGACAGCTTACAAGACATCCATTTGTATGTGTTGGATAATTATGACCCATAGCATCACTATTTGTAAAGAACATGGTGTTGTACAAATTAACTATGTGACAAAAGAAATTGCTCTTTTATCATTTGTAATTGGATTACCTGGATTTATAAATGATAAAAGTCCATATGATTAGTACCAGATTAATAAGATATGAGACAATATTAATCCATAAAGGTTTAATCATTAAATATCCCTAGTCGTAGTATTATCGAGACTGGGCATCGATAATGCGGAATAGGCTAGTATTACACTTGCGCGTGTTATGGAAGCGTAACGACATAATTATCATATATTTGGGTATTGGCTACTCATGCAAGTGTAATAGGAGGTTCTGTTTACCGATGGTACGAAAATAGCTTCGCTCTAGATAGACCCCTCGCAATCCCATTGGTAGTATGACTATGTGTCTATGGGAATCCGAATCAGGGTAGGTGTATTTGGTCTTAACCTGAGACTTGCATCGCTAATACTTGCGACAATCAGTATACTTTAGTTTTGGTCGTCCGGGGCTTTAACAGGTTCTGTGTACGCCTCTTCTGGGTATACTGAGAATCGTAGTGTATTGGGTGTGATGTCAAGATGGAAGTATCACTTCAGTCATATGGAGATGATGATCATGCAGGATACGGAACTGGTACTCTTGTATGCTGCAGTTATCGGGATAATATGACAAGGTCATGATTATCCGATTATAGAGACTAGTTACCTGTGATCCGATATATGCTTCGTACGAGATAATAGGTAACTAGTCTCTATAATCGGATAATCATGACCTTGTCATATTATCCCGATAGCTGTAGCATACAAGAGTACCAGTTCCGTATCCTGCGTGATCATCATCTCCATATGACTGAAGTGATATTTCCATCTTAACATCACACCCAATACACTACAATTCTCAGTATACCCAGAAGAGGCGTACATAAAACCTATTAAAGCCCCGGACGACCAAAACCAAAGTATATTGATTGTCGCAAGTATTAGCGATGCAAGTCTCAGGTTAAGACCAAATACACCTACCCTGATTCGGATTCTCATAGACACATAGTCATACTACCATTGGGATTCTGAGGGGTCTATCCAGAGCGAAGCTGTTTTCGTACCATCGGTAAATAGAACCTCATATTACACTTGCATGAGTATCAATACCCAAATATATGAGAACTATGCCGTTATGCTTCCATAACACGCACAAGTGTAATATTAGCCTATTCCTCATTATCGATGTCCAGTCTCGATAATACTACGACTAGGGATATTTAATGATTAAACCTTTGTGGATTAATATTGTCTCATATCTTATTAATCCGGTACTAATCATATGGACTTTTATCATTTATAAATCCATGTAATCCAATTACAAATGATAAAAGAGTAATTTCTTTTGTCACATAGTTAATTTGTACAACAACACCATGTTCTGTACAAATAGTGATTATATGGGTCATAATTATCCAACAATCTCCCACTTGGCCTATAGCCAATCACTCAAGTGTCTAACACCTGACTATGTATGGGTTGCTCAAACTTCTACTGAGAAACAACTTTCGTTAGCGGATTTACAATGTTATCATCTGATGCGTTTTATTCAATCATCACATCGCCACGATGTATGATCCGATAAATAAGATGAAATAGTCGAAGTATATACTTGGATCATTGATGAGACCGTGGTTCCTTAGCCTGTGTTGTAGCCTAGCTCAGCTGCTAACAGAACTACTCCTAATCCAATTAGGATTATATAGATCCAAAATACTTCTATTGCTGCCTCAGCTGCAGTAATGTTCTGCTTTTGTTATTTATTCTGCAACAGTATCTTGCTTGGAAGATTTCCAGCTCACTGTTTCGTTATTCAAACTAAATATGTACCCTTATTGTGACTTAAAGTCGTCTTTATCGGTTTGGAAACTTGCAGCGGTGAACCTAGTTTCCTCAAGTTCTCATTTCCCCATATTTCCAGAAAGCATCCTTAGTTCGTCCAAGATACTCAAGGATGTTCTTTACATTAATCCAGTGACCATCACTTGGATTAGCCTGATTGTGACTCCATATGCTCAAAGCATATGAGACACCAGGTCACGTACATAACAAAACATACGAACACTGAGAGAGTGTCAGCAGCTTTCTAGATTTATCCCAGTAGATCTTTATTCCTTAGAATAAAGCCTGCTTCTCCCAGGTAATCCATGGAGAATTTTAATAAAAGCCAAGCTTTCACCGATAATATTATGGGAATTTTATTGCTAAGAAGCAATACATCATCAACTTATAGGACATTCATTGTCAGTGCGCTCCCACTAACCTTCTTATATACACAAGAATCATATTCGTTTTGAATGAAATCATATACCATTATGATCTCATCAAAATGTTGGTTCCAAGAACGCTATGCTTGCTTTAATCCATAAATAGATCGATTTAACTTGCAAACCTTGTTTGCATGTTTTGGTATACCAAAACCGTCAAGATGTTGTAAACATCCTCCAAAAGGTTTCCGTTAAGGAAAGCGGTTTTGACGTCCATATGCCATATTTCATAAATGAAATATGCAGCATTAGCAAGCATTATCCAAATGAATTTAATCATGGCAACAAGTGAAAAAATTTCGTCGTAGTCGACAATATGTCATTACGATATCCTCTCTGTACAAGCCTAGCTGTGTACATTTGTATGTTGTCATCAATGTATGTCTTCCTTGAAGACTCATATAGTACCAATAGGCACAATGCCTTCTGGTACATCAACCAGTGTCCAAACTTAGTTGGTATACATGGAATCCATTTCGGACTTCATGGCACTTTTCCATAAAAGAAGTTGATACCTTGTATCACTTCCTCATAGGTAGCCGGTTCGTCTTCCTCAATAAGATTGAAATCTGCATGAGGTGAGATCAGAAACCCATACCTCCCATGTTGTTTTCTAAATCTCTCTGACCTACGTGGTTCTTGTGTATTCGAAGATTATTGGTACAGTTTCATCCCTGATGAACTGTTGGTGTTCCATGAGGACTCGGTGTCTGGAACAATATTACTCCAATTTTCATCGAGTTTTACTTTCCTCCCACTTACCACTGCATATCAAAATTCCTCTTATGAAAATCGCATGGAGAGCAACAATTACATTGTTCTCTTGTGAGTTGTATAAGTACTATACTTTGGTTTCCCTAGGACAACCTATAAATAGGCACTTATCCGATTTGGGTTCTAGTTTGGTATCATCCAAACATTTAGCGTATGCCCAGCATTCCCAAATCTTCAGGAATGATAAACCCGATTTCTTTTTTTGTTCATATCTAATATGAAGTCTGTCTAACAGATTTATATGGAACCTTATTCAAAATAAGTATTGCACTATTTAATGCGTATCCTCAGAAGGAAATTGGTAGCTCAGAGCGACTAATCATTAACCTTACCATGTCTAACAAAGTTCGGTTTCTCCGTACGGACACACCACTCGATTGTGGTGTTCCGGGAGGAGTCCACTGTGAAAGAATACTATATTCTTTCAAGTAATCTTGAAACTTATATGTTGAAGTATTTTACACTATGGTCCAACCGTAATGTTTTTAATACTTTGACCGGTCTGTTTTTTTACTTCGTGTCGAAACTCTTTGAATTACTCAAAAGTTTCTGACTTGTGTTTCATAAGATACACATAACCGTAAAGCGATGCCACATCCATAAAGGTTACGAAGTGTTCATATCCACTTCTAGCCTAGCTAGACATGGGCCCACTTACGTCACTATGAGCGAGGGCTAACAGATCGGTGACACTTGCACTTTTACCAAGTAAAATGTGTTTTAAGCACTTTGCCAAATAAACTAGACTCGTAGACATCATTTGAATTAGAATCAAATTTGTCCTAGTATCCACTCTTCGAAAGTGTGGATATATGAGTCTTGTTAATGTGTCTCAGACAACTATGCCACTTTTAAGTCTCAACAGATTTATATAGTTTGAGCTTTTGTTTGTCATATTATATGTTTGAGATTCATTCATATTCTAAATATAAATACTGTTATTCACATCTAATGTGTTTATCTCAATATCATCTTTATAAACAAAGCACTTAGTGTTCTAGAATATAAAGGTACACCCACAACGGGTTAAACTAGATACATAGATAATGTTCCTAGTCAAACTAGATACATTATAATAGTTTCCTAATTTAAGTACATGCCCAAAGGGAAATTCCAAAACTTAGGTTCCCACAGCCAAAACAGCGATTCTCGTCCCGTTTCTGATTCGCAGGTCAATCTCATTTGAAGCCAGTCTCCTGCTAATCAGCAGATCCCGCACATCAGTATATATATTTATGTACCACATCCAGTATCTAAAATCCAATTTTAAAACCAGCAGTGGACATGTTTATAACAAACATACCTGAAGCCGGAGCCTTGCCCCGCCTTTATTTCCTTCATGTGTGCCTTATCCATACGGCAGTCACTTTTCCAGTAACCCCGTTTGCCACATTTTAGGAAGACATCTTGGGATAAGTCATTTGTCTTCCCAAAAGACTGTGACGATTTTGCCTTTTCCCCTTTAGAAGCTCTGGCTCTGCCTCCTTGAGCATAGCCATCAACTCTCCAAGAGTTTTCTCTTGGTTCATAATGAACCTGCCCTAGCATTCGGGCAGAGACTGTAAGATCAAATCTTTGGAAGTCTCGACCTCGTAGGTAATGCCCAGCTAACCTAGCTGTTCGATGTCAGTAATCATCTGCGACACATAGTGCTCGACAGACGTACCTTCTTGACATACGCGAGCGAAAGAGCTTCTTTCGTAATTCGTACTTCTAAGATATAAGATTAGATCTATGAAGATCCTTTAATTTCAACATCATGGTATAATGATCTAATCCTTAGTTCTGATGACGGAATTAAAGAGTCATTACAGCAAGCATAACTGATTGAGCACTAAAGTTATCATCACCATGAGTCTTCCAAAGCTCATGCTCCACTACCTGCTCAACTCCGGGCTCAGGCCCGAGAGGTTTCTCTATCAATTAGAATAACTTCTCAGTTCCCAGGACTATCCTGAGGTTCTATTCCCAATCTGAAAATTGGAGCCGTTCAAAGATATTTTCACCCAGGATTATGTTCTAAACGCTAATCTTTCAGTTATCTTGATTCCAATAGTCTAACTATCCAATCAACGATTTCAAGTACAATCAAATATAATGATTACTATAGTCTAACTAAATAATTAACTATAATTGATATGTTATATTCAAATGTATTGATTACTATAATCCAATTATATAACCAACTACAAATGAAGTAGTTTTAATACAGTCCAACTGTTAAATTAAAACAATAATTGAATATTAGTCCAACTAATATATAATAAATTTTAATGAAGAAAAATGAAATGAGCGCGTATTGGCAAGTATCTAAACGAAATTGTAAATTTAATAATTGCCTCCTACTATTTTTCGGCGAGCCTCTAACCCTCTGTGGAGTACTCGGGAAACCTAGTTTCCTAGTGGGCTAGGATCCCGTTAAATAACACACAACCTTGACTTTGGCCAACAAATTGTATGAAACTTAACTAGGTATATCTCTAAGATCAATTGGATCTCATCCAATTCCTAGATCCAGTAGGTGGACCCCAAGTCCGAAACATATATCCAATATATGTCAATATATCCAACATATTGCCTAACCTTTTTCCTCTGACTCAACTAAGCTTTGGCTTTGGCTCAACAAGATTAATGAAACCAGTTAAGCGTGACCCATTGACAGTGGGAAAGCTTCGTAATCGAGGCCGATGAACAAGAAGTGACCTTGACTTTGGCCAACAAATCACAACTTGCCCAAGGCGTACGATATGGAACAAAGCTTTCGTGATTCAAACACATCCGTGACGGACAAAGGTATTGACTTTGGCCAACAAACCAATGTAAATCTTGGATCTTGAGAGAGAATCACTCAATGGAAGGAAAAACTCTTAATATAAAATGAGGGTTTTTGTCGCAATTTGGCAACCATATTATTATCTTTAATTAGGTCTCATCATACACCTTTAAGCATGCATTCTAAAAGCATAATAAGGCGCAAATATAATGATATTCATATGGATATACAACAAACTTTGTTCCTAAAACAAATCTCTCCATTTCCTCTCTCCCGCTAGCATTATTCATACTTCTACCCAATTACATAATACTTCTAAAGAAACCTCATTTACATTGAGGGGAATTGGTGAGAAGAGAAATACAATGAGAAAAGAGGTAATAGGCTGGACACGCAGTTCCAATTTAATAGATTCTAAATTTATTACAATAATTTCCAAAATTGCCCTCACCCTTCTAATAGCCATCTGATATACATTATTCATACATACATCCAAGTATTCACACAAAGCATTTTATCAATCAATCTAATCCAATTAATTAATCTTTGATTAATGACCATCCAATGTTCAAACAACGATTTGATTTGCGCGAGTCCAGCTCGTTTAAGAATAAATACTCAAAGTACGTATTCTTGAATTATATCGAACTACAATTTTAAATCCAATTTAAATTATATTCAATACTAATTCATATTTAATTCCAAATTAAATAATTACACTTTCAATAGTGCCTTTTAGACTTGGATTCCAAATCCAATCTTTATGGGTCTCAAAGGCTCAATTAGTATCCAATACTATTCAATTAAAGTCCAATGGACTTTCAATTAATTCTTAAAGCATGGGCTTGGGCAATTATGGGTCAAACCCAATATGCCAAGGCCCAATTAGGAATCACCCTATGCCAAAAATCAATTTAGGCCCATTAGGCCCAATTAAAAATTTAAAGGCCCAATTATCATATTTGGACTTTATGGAAATGGTTTTAGGCCCAATTGGATCCAACCAATTATCCTAAACAAAACTTGGCCCAACCAAGCCCATTAAGCCCGAATACAATAAATTAAATTAACTCATTATTCCAAATTACAAATTAATTCAATTCTAGTGTAATTACCATAATTAATTAATTAATCTAATGCTTCCATAACACTATTTAATTCAATTAATCATGCCTAATTCCCAAATTCATGTCCAACACAAAATTTGGGCAAAATCAATCTATTCCAACATGTTTCATTCACGGCAATCATCATGAAATAATATTCAATTCCGATTTCAATCCAATTAAACCAACAATTAATATTCATTTCATGCAATTAACATATCCAATTGTTAAATTTTCAAAAAATCACCATGATCCACCTAGGGTAACAATCGGCCATGTCAAGGAATTAGGGATTTTTGATCTAATCAATTTTTCTCATTCCATCAATGCACAAATCCAATTCAACATTATACAAACATAACCCAACAATCAATTTAGGCATTTCATGCTCCAATCACAAAAATCACAAATTAAAGTTTAGAACCCTAGATTTTCAAATCAAACTTAGATCGCTCTGATACCATTGTAGGTGTTCCTAGAACCTGCCAAGATCGTCTAAGAGTGATTTGTGTGTGAATAAAATCAAAAGAGTTGCGGAAAATACTCACATTGATCGGATGAGTTCAAAATTTTTTTATGCATTTCGGTGGAAGCTCCAAGTCCTTCTTGAGTGTTTCCAACACTTGGGTGAGTTTCCCTATCACCTTGATCCACTCCTTTAAGTGCTAGCTTGAACAAATTATGAAAGAAAATTTTCTCCTCCAAGAGAAGCAAGGTTCGACCATAGTAGAGAGAATGGGAGAGAGATGAAGTTTTTGTGGTTTTTGTTTTCTAAAGACAATTACCAATTTCTTTTTCAAAAAAGTGTATATACTTTTCAAAAAGCAAAAGTCACAAGTGTGTTGTGTAAGATTCATTAAATGCTTTCAACTACCACCATCAATCTTGTGAAGACATTTGATGTAAGTTGGTAGGCCCCACTTTAAATTCAAAATTCAAGTGGGCTTGCTCAACATACTTCAGGCTCGGGTTCGTTTAATCCGATTAAATTAATTTTCCGTTGCAACGTAATTAAATCCAATTTAATTAAATAATAATGCCTAGCAAAATTATTACGAGTTGCAAGTCCTTCTTGAGTGTTTCCAATATTTGGGTGAGTTTCCCTATCACCTTGATCCACTCCTTTAAGTGCCAGCTTGAACAAATTATGAAAGAAAATTTTCTCCTCCAAGAGAAGCAAGGTTCAGCCATAGTAGAGAGAATGAGAGAGAGATGAAGTTTTTGTGGTTTTTGTTTTCTAAAAACATAATACACAAGTCAAAGTCACTTAAGTTTTGTATATCATTTTTCAAAAAAAGAAATACAAAGTGTGTTGTGTAAGTTACCATAATTACAGTATGTCCCCATATCGACTGGTGTTTGGGAAAGCATGCCATCTGCCAGTGGAACTTGAACACAAGGCGTATTGGGCACTGAAGAAGTTAAATCTTGATCTACAAGCAGCAGGACAGAAACGACTTCACCAACTGAATGAACTGGAGGAATTTCGCCTACAAGCTTATGAGAATGCCAAACTGTACAAAGAAAAGACCAAGAAATGGCATGATCGAAAAATAGTATGCAGATAACTGGAACCAAGGCATCATGTGTTGTTATACAATTCACGGTTGAAACGTTTCCCTGGAAAGCTGAAATCAAGGTGGTCAAATCCATTTGTGATTACTCAGGTTTTACCATATGGAGCTGTTGAGTTACTTGATCCTAACACCAACGAAACATTCAAAGTTAACAGCCAGCGTGTCAAGCACTACTGGGGAGAATCATTTGATTGACAAAAAGAAAGTAGCACACTTTCATATCCAGCCTAATGTTCGAGCAATCTTGTCTAGCTGACGACGTTAAACTTAGCGCTAGTAGGGAGGCAACCCATGCAATTTGTGTATATTGTGATTTGGTGTGTTTTATTTTTATGTGTTTAATTTGTGTAGGTAAAGTCACATTCAGGATGGAACAAGTTCTCGCAAATCTTCACAAGCAATTTCCTTTCTCCCTCAAAATTCTCTGATGAAGATCTACAAAGCTCGCTTGGAATGGATGAGGACTACTAATGATCAAAGGTATTCCTAATGAAATTTGTTGGA
The DNA here is from genome assembly GCA_019454045.1 of Zanthoxylum bungeanum. NCBI lineage: Eukaryota > Viridiplantae > Streptophyta > Magnoliopsida > Sapindales > Rutaceae > Zanthoxylum > Zanthoxylum bungeanum. The sequence continues at coordinate 28,641 of SKCR01023661.1, forward strand.
TTATTGAAGCACGGGTCCAATTGGCAGGTGAGTATTCTGATTCTTGTAAGTCTTATTTACATGGTTTTGGAAGAAGCACCTATGCAAAGAAACGTAGAGCTAAGTAAATGGGTGTTTGTTACAAATGTGCGCTGGAATTGCAATACTCGTTGTTGTTCTTTGGGAATGATGTCTGATAATCGCGAAGATAAAATTAAATTTATTAGGGGTGGCTTGAGTAAGGAGACTTTAGATGATATATCTTTGACTCTTGAGACGCATCCCAATGGATATGTTCATATAGCCATTCGCCAATTACATACACAATTTTGAAAAGAAAGACAACAAGTAAGTCTCGGGAATCTAACTCTAAAAGACCATGTTTGCTAGGAGGTATTAGTGTTATTATTACTCACCCTTTTCAGGTTCTATAAATTCAACTCATCATTGCACTTTTGAAGGCATCCAGATTTGAGAAAGAAATACAACTCATCATTGCAATTTTATTATGGCATTGTATCTCGAGTGCAGACCGCACTACCGTCTATTTGGATTCAGCTACGAAATTTACGTCCATTATATCCCGAGTGCAGACCGCACTACCGTCCATTCGGATTCAGCTACGGAATTTACGACCGGGTTTCCATCCGATATACCATAAGAGAGAACACATATTTCATTCACCCCAAGGCCATAGCATACATTAACCAACAATACTCATGCGAAGAAGTATTAAGAAATAATAGAAAATAAGCGGAAGTAAATATAAAAGGGTGCCCTCAGGTCTAACCTCTTAAGTCGTCTCTTGGAAGTGCGTTATGCGATCGTTGAAAGGGTTAATGCTCCGCGGCTTTTCCGATTTACTGGTTCGTTGTTTTCCTTCGTTGCTTCTATGTTTTGGGTTATTGTTTGCTCTATTTTGCTGCTGTTTTTGGGACTGTTTTTGTTGCAGTTTTTGATGTTCTGGTTGTGCAATTTTTTGGGACTGTTTTACGATATTTTAGGGGTGCAGTTTGGGTGCAGTTTACGGTGTTTGAAGGACTGTTTAGAGCTGATTTTTGTTGCTGTTTTGGCGTGAATTCTAGGTGAAGTTGAGGGCTGGTTTTATGGTTAAAGAGTGGCTGATTTGTGGTGTATTTTTTACGTGAAGTGGAGGCTGATTTGTTGAGCCAGAGGCGTGAAGCAGAGGCTGATTTGTGGTGTGGTTTATGCGTGAATGTGAGGCAGTTTCTGGTGAGTCAGAGGCGTGAAGTAGAGGCTGATTTATGCTGTGGTTTGTGTGTGAATGTGAGGCAGTTTCTGGTGTGGTTTGTGCGTGAATGTGAGGCTGTGTTGAGAGGTTTGATGCGTGAAAAGCTTGGGTACGTGGGCTGCTTTTTTGTTTTATTTGTTGCGTTAGTGGGGGCTGTGGCTTGGAGAAGGGTTGAAGTGACGTGTGGGCTGCTTTTTTGCGTGAGTGAATTGGAGGCTCGCTGGTCGGCTATGTGTTGATGCGTGAATTGAGTGGCGTGAGTTGGGTTTGGCTAGGTGTTGATGCGTGAGGTGTAGGGCGTCAATTGGGTTTGTCTATATGTTGAAGGCAATGTGTCTGGAGTCAGTTGGGTTTGTTACGTGAGTGGAAGGTGATGTGTCTTGGAGAGTTGGTCGGCAATGAGATAGGGTTTTTTTTTTCGTGAGAATGAGCAAGGGGTTTCAAGGTTGGGTTTAGGCTTCTTTTTATAGGCAAATGTTGGGGTTTACCTTGTGTGAATAGGGAAAGGATTTTGTAATTATGGGAAATATCTTTTAATTAGTACGTGATAAGGAAAAGATCTCTTTAATTAGGGATATGATTTGATTTAGTTTAGGAAATGGATTCATGGGATTTGATTTGGTTTCTTTAATTTAGGCACGTGATTTAATTTAATTAGGAATGTGATTTATGAGATTTGATTTGATTTATTTAATTTAGGAATGAGATTTGTTTGACTCTTTTAATTCGGGAAGGTGATTTATTTAGATTTCAACATGTGTTTAATGTATGAATTTATTATTTTGGATGTGTTTTAATAGGCTTGGGCGTGTGGTTGGAAGGCTTGGGCGTGTGGTTGATGTTTTGGTGGGCTTGGTGTGGATTGCGGGGGTTTTGGGCCAATGATGTGTGGCTTGCGGGGGTTTTGGGTCAAGGATAAGTTTTAAAATAGAGGTCCAACGAACGAACCCACAGCTAAGCAACGAATTAAGTCCAACAAGATATTAATTTCTGAATTTCCCTTATGACGTCCGTTTCCCACGACTTCCGCGACTTAAATGGTAGTGCCTCCATGTGAGACTCATCATCGGGACTTATATGCAAAAATACAGTGCCTACAGTCGCCCCCACTTTGATGGGACTTGTGCAGTGTGTGACAATGACAATCCTATCAAAGTTATGCAATGCATTTTTACTTACCTGGCTCGCCAGCTGCCGCCTGACTTGCCTGCTACCTCGAACTGAATTGATCTGGTGGTAGGGTGCTGCGACCCCTGAGGTTCATCCCTGCAAGATGCTGCGATCTCTAGGAATCACTACCAGACTGAGATGATAAGAGGTGGTCTATTCCCGAACCGAGTTGATAACGTGGGCCTCGACCCTGGGATTCATTCCTAAAATTGCTGGTGATGTGGTCCTCGACCCTGGGATTCATTCCCAAAACTGTTGATGACGTGGGCCTCGACCCTGGGATTCATTCCAAAACTCTGACGTTGTGGGCCTCAACCCTGAGATTCATTCCAAAACTCTGACGATGTGGGCCTCGACCTTGGGATTCATTCCCGGATTCATTCCAAAACTCTGACGATGTGGGCCTCGACCCTGGGATTCATTCCCGGATTCATTCCAAAAACTCTGACGATGTGGGCCTTGACCCTGAGATTCATTCCCGGATTCATTCCAAAACTCTGACAATGTGGGCCTCGACCATGGGATTCATTCCAAAACTCTGACGATGTGGGCCTCGACCCTGGGATTCACTCCCAAAATGCTGATGATGTGGGCCTCGACCCTGGGATTCATTCCCGAACTACTGATAGTGTCGGCCTCGGCCCTGGGATTCATTCCCAAACTGCTGATAATGTGGGCCTCGACCCTGGGATTCGTTCCCGAAACTACTTGTCTTTGCCGCTTTTTCATTTTCTTCAACACCTGCGAACATAAACAAAACAACAATTGCATGTATGTGACGTGTATGCATGTATGCATGAATGTATTTCCTATTCCGATGGGTTAGGCCTTCCTTGTGCTCCTCGGTGCCTCTCGCCTACAAAAATCTTTAGTCGCCCCTAGGTCTGCTTATAATTTCCTTCTGCTGGTGATTGCTCAATTTTCTTTAGTCTCATGGCTCAAGATCCCAATATATCCCTTATTCGTGGGGTGGTAGACTAGTCGCCCCCAGACTTGACTTAGCTTTTCTGTTCTTTGTCGCTTGCACTCGGCCAAGGTAGATCATGTGATTTGACGTTCCATATCAACATACTATATTGCCTTTTACGAAATAGTCCCAATAGTTATACATATTATCATCCTCAAAGGATGCCCAGTGTCGAAGCCGGAGAACCTTCAAAACAATCAATGCAACTCAAATCCAAGTCTTTGGATAAATGATCTAAGCCAGACTCAAAGTGTGTGTGCGCAAAGGTTCTTTCACAGCTTGATCCTTAAGTAAGCCAACTCAATGATTTCGTTTCAAAAATCGGGATCGATGGGTCAAACCAACCTAGATGTCTCAGTTATGTTCTGCAATTGCTTTTCCGAGCTCAATGTGGTATTCTTTTATTTTTCTTTTCCTTTGTCTCTTTCTTTTTTTTTTCTTTTCGTTTTGAACTTCTTTTTTTTTTTTTTCTTTTCGTTTTGAACTTCTTTTTTTTTCTTTTTTTTTTCAACACACCTACCCTTTAAGGTAGCATTTCTCCTCATGGTGGTCCTAATACTCGCCCATGGGTAGCTTCACGCTTATCGGTTATAGGTGGTTCAATTCTTTTCTTTAGAAACTTTTCTTTTATTTTCAACCATACCACACATCATAACATAACCAAATCAAGATAGACATCTAAGCAAATGGTCATTCACCAACCTACAATTTCTTCAACTAGTCACCTTGCCAACTACTCAGGTTTTCACCACTAAGAACCTATAGTGAAGTGCTTACGAGTCTAACATAGACCAATCACTCAAAGTATCAGATAAAACCACATCAAGAGTTTATCGTTTCTAAGATTTCACCCTAAAGCAAACGATTTCATCATTGGACTTATGTCTAACTATCAAGGACTAAAAACAAACAAATTATTTATTTATTTTTTATTTTTTTTGGGCCGACCATGGTCTTTCTATCTTTGCCGTAAAATTTTCTGTTTCTCGGCTTCCTTTTTCCCTATATCCATGTTTTCTAAACTCTTATTGACAAGTCTTCTATTATTTCTAACCCAACAGATATCTATGATGGCTTTTAAGACATAGGGGTTAACATGATGTGCGTATGCATGAGATGCATGAGATGCGTGCGATGTATGTAATATATAAGTCGGCCCATTATTATTTTAAAGCATTCAATCATACTATTGCGCGGTGCAAACTTGTCCCAGTTGAAAAGGCCCAACAGGTTTACACTTTTGCGATAACATGGCTAAATAACTTCAAATGGTAAGGGGCCCAAACATAAAATGGCCCATTGTCATTTTAGAAGCTTTTGGCTCAATTTTCAAAGGACACGAACTCATCCCAGTTTAAACGGCCCAACAAGTTCACATCTCTTGACAAGAAGTCCAACTGAATCCAAATGATGGTGGTCCCAAACACAAACATAAAGTAATAATTTCTAATGGTCATATAATTATGGTTCACATGTGGGTTTTCGGGAGTGTAGACAAAGGCTCCCGCTGACGAAGGATTACTCGCAACTAGGACTCCCCACTCAAGGGTTCGAGCGACCAAGTGAGCACACGTTTTTTATACCTTAAGTTACTAGCCAACGAGTTATGTTACACGACTGACTGTCAAATGGATTTCCTATTGAAGATTCCCCATAGGGAGGGTGGAGTGAACTCTCTTAAATACCCAAGCCTCTTAGGCTCTTATCGCCATAGTGACAGGAATAACCAATAGGTCCTCCAAATTAGTCCATCACAGTAAGCTTCGGGTAAATGATTATCTAGATGCCTTCACAGCTTTTCCTTATAGAAGGGTAGTGAATGAAGGAAGACACCAAACCATTACCTAGCCTTAATAATGCCTTTGATTAAACCCATTCAACCCACTATAGACACGGTTAACTAAAATAAAAATCACAAACATTACAAGGCATTATTTCGGGGCCGATTCTCTATCCCCAGTGGAGTCGCCAGACTGTAGGACACAGAAATCGGCGACGCTGTTCTAGGCTCGCGGCCTAGTTGGGAGTACGGAGTAGCCCAATGGGGAGCTAAACCGGAGAAATAACATGGAGTCGCCATCCAGTGTGAACTGGGAAATAGTTTAAGGCCGCACTTACCCCTCGCAAGGGAAGACCTCAAACCGTTGGGTTCAGAATGGTCCCTTACTTATGCCACTTGTAATGAACGGATTTATGTGATAATATAACCGAGTATACGCAATAGCAACCTACATCTAAGTTTATATTTGTCCTATATCTAAGTTTGCATGCATAAAAGTAAGGCGGAATAACGGCACGCAAACAATCTCATGAATACTTTAAATTACTACATACGAAAACATAAATAAATCATGCATAAAAAATATCATACTAAAGGACTAAATCATGCATAAAAATAAATGACATACTAAACGACTAAATCATGCATAAAAAATAAATGGCATACTAAACGACTAAATCATGCATAAAAAATAACATATTATTTCTAATAAACAACGAATAAACATAAATTTGGATGAAACGAAATATGTGTGTCTCTGAAACGGTACGTGGCATTGTATCCCGAATGCACGCCGCACTACCGTCCATTCAGATTCGGCTACTGAATTTACGTTCGGGTTTCCATCCGATATACCACAAAAGAGAACACATATTTCATTCAACCCAAGGCCATAACATACATTAACCAACAATACTCATGCAAAGAAGTATTAACAATTAATAGAAAATAAGCGGAAGTAAATACAAAAGGGTGCCCTCGGGTCTAACTTCTTAAGTCGTCTCTTGGAAGTGCATTATGCGACCGTTGGAAGGGTTAATGCTCCGCGGCTTTTCCGATTTACTGGTTCGTTGTTTTCCTTTTTTGCTTCGATGTTTTGGGCTGCTGTTTGCTTTGTTTTGCTGTTGTTTTTGGGACTGTTCTTGTTGCAGTTTTTGATGTTCTGGTTGTGTAATTTTTTGGGACTGTTTTGCGGTATTTTAGGGGTGCAATTTGGGTGCAGTTTGCGGTGTTTGAAGGAATATTTAGAGCTAATTTTTATTGCTGTTTTGGCGTGAATTCTAGGTGAAGTTGAGGGCCGGTTTTAAGGTTAAAGAGTGGCTGATTTGTGGTCTATTTTGTGCGTGAAGTGGAGGCTGATTTGTTGAGTCAGAGGCGTGAAGCAGAGGCTGATTTATGGTGTGGTTTATGCGTGAATGTGAGGCAGTTTCTGGTGAGTCAGAGGCGTGAAGTAGAAGCTGATTTGTGGTGTGGTTTGTGCGTGAATATGAGGCAGTTTCTGGTGTGGTTTGTGCGTGAATGTGAGGCTGTGTTGAGGGGTTTGATGCGTGAAAAGCTTGGGTACATGGGCTGCTTTTTTGTTTTGTTTGTTGCGTTAGTGGGGGGCTGTGTCTTGGAGAAGGGTTGAAGTGACGAGTGGGCTGCTTTTTTGCGTGAGTGAATTGGAGGCTTGCTGATCGGCTATGTGTTGATGCGTGAATTGAGTGGCGTTAGTTGGGTTTGGCTAGGTGTTGATGCGTAAGGTGTCGGGCGTCAGTTGGGTTTGTCTATATATTGAAGGCAATGTGTGTGGCGTCAGTTGGGTTTGTTATGTGAGTGGAAGGTGATGTGTCTTGGAGAGTTGGTCTGTAATGAAATAGGGTTTTCTTTTTCTTGTTTTTTTTCGTGAGAATGAGCTAGGGGTTTCAAGGTTGGGTTTAGGCTTCTTTTTATAGGCAAAAGTTGGGGTTTACCTTGTGTGAATAGGGAAAGGATTTTGTAATTATGGGAAATATCTTTTAATTAGTATGTGATTAGGAAAAGATCTCGTTAATTAGGGATATGATTTGATTTAGTTTAGGAAAATGGATTCATGGGATTTGATTTGGTTTCTTTAATTTAGGCATGTGATTTAATTTAATTAGGAATGTGATTTATGAGATTTGATTTGATTTATTTAATTTAGGAATGAGATTTGTTTGACTTTTTTAATTCGGGAAGATGATTTATTTAGATTTCAACATGTGTTTAATGTGTGAATTTATTATTTTGATTGTGTTTTAATGAGCTTGGGCGTGTGGTTGGAAGGCTTGGGCGTGTGGTTGATGTTTTAGTGGGCTTGGTGTGGATTGCGGGGGGTTTTGGGCCAAGGATGTGTGGCTTGCGGGGGTTTTGGGTCAAGGATAAGTTTTAAAACAGAGGTCCAACGAACGAACCCACAGCTAAGCAACGAATTAAGTCCAACAAGATATTAATTTCTGAATTTCCCTTCCGACGTCCGTTTTCCGTGACTTCCCCGACTTAAATGGTAGTGCCTCCATGTGAGACTCATCATCGGGACTTATATGAAAAAATGTAGTGCCTACACCAGGTATGTCCGAACGACTTGTTGAAATGATTGTCCATGCTGATGCTTTTATTGCTTTCCCAGGTGGTTTGGGTAGGATGAAGGAAGTCTCTACAGTTCTATCTTGGGCGAACTTGAACATACACTAGAAACAGATTGGACTGTTTAATGCTGATGGATTCTATGATTTTCTTTGTGTGTTTCTTGAGGATGCCCGGAGAACTGGGTTCGTGTCAAAACCTGTAAAAGATATCCTTTTACTGCCAGAACTGCCCATGATTTAATTGACCAAATTTTAGCCTTTGAACCACAAATTGACCCTATTCTTTCCAAGATAAACTGGTCTGATAATGATCGTGGTAAGAAGCGTCGGATGAATCTGGATCTTAACCTTTAATTTTCTTTCTAGATGTAGAATTTCAGCTAACCAGGTACTATCTTCTAAACTCATCTTCTACTTTTTAAGACATTGGGGACAATGTCTCATTTAGGTTTGGGGGAGGGGAATAGTTGATTAGTATCTTGTTTTTATTGTGTTATTTTTAGTCAATATTTTTCGAAAAAATCCAAAAAAATTTAAAAAAAATCAAAAAATTAAAAAAATATTTTTAATTTTGGCAACTATTCACAACTCTCTCTTTCCTAATATCCCCTCCATTGTCGTGAACCATGAGAGCTCTCCCATTGGAATTTTGCTGCAAAATTCAACATTGTTAGCACATTGAGAGTCAAAGAAAGGTGATATGGATACTTACCATTGAGTTGGAATTCATAATTTAAGCTTGGCGCTTCTACATCCATGGTGAATTTTGAAATTCCTCCACCGATCAATGTGAGTATTCCGCAACTTTCTTTGATTTATTCACACACAAATCTTGTTTAGAGATCCTTGTCATTCTAGGACACTAACAAACGTGAGTGAGGGAAAAGAGAGAAATGGAGAAAGTTTGCATTTTCTTAGAAAGAGTTGAAGTTTGTCAAGAGTAATTCATTCAAGCTAAACCCTAAAAGAAGATAAGAGAGATTCTTGGTGCATTGCTAAGGAATAAAATAGTTTTGTTAAGTTAAGCAACAAGTGACCCAAATCTTGAAAATTCAAATTTTGTCAATTAGATGATTGGGGTGTGTTCTTTTCTTGATGATGATGTAGTTAGTTGTTTTTAATAAAGGAATTGATGTATGGGTATGTTTCCATGTCTTGTTTAAATTGAAGTATAGGGAAGATGATAGAATTTTGATGGAAGATGAGATGTTTGGGAGTGTCATATGATGGTAATTGATGTGTTAGAATTGTTGTGTTGAAACGAAATGGGATTTGGGAATAGTTATGGGTGAGGCAAATCTGCCCCTGGAATCGGCGTCGTGTTACGACGCGCGAAGCTCGCGTAGCGACGCAGACGAGGCAAATAGGTCCATTGGTTTAGCACGGACGTGTGTGAGGCATTCGCTACACAACTTTGTGACTGTCGCGATGCAAGCTTGCGTGCGTCGTGATCAAGATAGAGACATGCATATGATTTGTATGGGTGCGTCGCGATGCGAAAGAGGCTGGTGTCACGACGTGACAACCAAAAACCAGAATATTTTTAAAAATACAACGCGTAACCAAGAGTCTGAATTTTTGATTTGCATTTCATTTCAGGAATATAAACGTTTTAAGGGGGTAATCCAATTAGATTAAGGAGTTTTATATGATTTCGAACTGTATTTAATAACTAATGATTCTAACTCTGTGTATTTGATATAGATACTCATCAGGAGCCACGTTCGCCCCCAGTGACGTGAAGGGAACTTAGCTGGACTTAAAATTTGTGCGTGGAGATTTATTTTTCTTATTAATGGATATCTTAATTACTTGTTTTAGATTAAGATTTATTTCGAGACTTAATTTTAATGCTTTAGGGCGTTAGTTTTTTTTTTTAAAAAAAAATTATCACTTATTTTTATGTAAAATTTGAGTTAAAAGCTTAAAGTTTAAAAATAATATTCTGATATTTTTCGAGGCATGGGGGAAAAACCTACCTCAGCTCTTACTTATAGAATTGACGGACAGAGACCGTTGCACACGTAGTTCAGGGCTTGGGGGACGGTGATACATAACGCCTCTAGACCCTGTTTCAGGGTTAGGTAGTAGCATAGATCAACACTACCGACTCTAGTTAAGTGGTATGGGGACGACGATACGTAACGCCCTAAGTCCACTAGATTCAGGGACATAAGTGTCATGCTTTGGGGGACGGTGATACGTAACGCCCCAATGTCATGGATTTGCACTTTTGGCTCCAGTTGAATGTATGGGGCGAAGACGATACGTAACGTCCCTATGAGTCAAGTTTTCCACAATACCAGAGATATTTTTCTCAGAAAGTTTTCAGAAAAAGGTTTTCTCCAGTTTAAAAGAAAATAATATGTTTTCAAAGAAAGCTTTCAAAAGTACTCTTAAGTATAAATGATTTCACAAAGATGTTCTGATTCAATTTCTTATTTTGTAGCTCCACTCACTGAGATCCTCTGGACTCACCCCACCACTTCCCATTTCTTTTGCAGGATTCTTTTTTTGGTGATCCATGTGCCATTTTTGGAGACCGAGTTCGAGGATAGGTGTTACACTGCAGTCACTAGTCGTGGGTCCATCGTTCCAGAGCTATGTTCATATAGAGTGTAGTCTTCTGAGACGTCATTTTGTTGTATCATTCGACAAGTGTTGATGTTGTATACATATTATAATACTCTTAGCCATGTATATATGCATATATTTGATTTCTCGATCTTACATTCAAGTTTATTTAAGCATTTAAGTTTTCATGTGTGATTCATAAAGCAAGTGTCATAGTACATGTGGTAGAGGCTTAGGCGACAGTGAGATCTGTTTCTTACTGGTAACATTCTCATACTGGGGATGTTACCAAGATGGTATCAGAGCCAGGTCTAGGGATTCAGTGACTGCATTGAGGGAGAGCAGTGGCTTGTATATGTGGTATACCTGAGGTACTACTATATATAAGTGAATGTTCACTCTGGTAACCTTGTCTCGAGGCTTGTCTCATTCTAATCATTTATAAATCTTTTACAAGTAATTAACCATTTCTTTCGCTCTCTTCATTTCTTAGATATCCATGCCACCCAAGGAAACAACCGGAGTGAGGGGTAGACCCAGGCGTGGTAGGGCGCCTCAAGGTATAAATCTGGATCAGAGATCAGTATTACCTCCCCCTGAGCCAGATATGGGGCAAGGTGTGGAGTCAGTTCCTGAGAGTATTGTGGGGGAAGGTGAAGCTGCGCCAGTGGTCCAACCCAATGACCCAGTAGTTGTGGGCTTATAGTAGATTCAGTAGTCAGTGATAGTATTAGCTCAGTTGATTACTCGTCAGCTGCAGCCACCAGGCCTAGAGCCAAGAGCTGCAAAACCCACAGTCCATGTACCACCACCACCAGTAGGAGTATCCATGGCCTACCAAATAGTAGATTCTCTAAATATACCAGACCCTACTACATTCAGAGCCAGACCTTCCGTTGTGCCATACAAGCCACCTCTAGTAACGGTTCAAGTCATGCAGCGGTAAGAACTACCAGTATCGTTACATGATTTCCGGAAGCTTCATCCTCCCACATTTTCAGGAGTGGAAACCTCCCCTGATCCTTGTGGTTTTATTGAGGAATCAGATAGAATATGCATGGCTTTGGGGTGTTATACAAAGAGGGCAATAGAGTTAGTCATTTTTCAATTGAGAGATGTCGCCAACATATGGTTTATGTCATTTCGAGACGGTCGGCGACGAGATGCTCCTCCTCTGGCATAGGTTGAGTTTAGTACGACCTTTCTGTCCAGATTCTTACCACAGAGTATTAAGGATGTCAGAGCCTGAGAGTTTAAATAGCTGGTACAGGGCGAGCAGATTACAATTTCTAAATATGACATACGGTTCACACGATTATCTCGTTATGCCCCACATCTGATCAATACAGATGAAATGAATGTGAATAGGTTTGTTAATGGGCTTGAGACCATTTATTCCGCTCCATTCATTTCACAGAGACTACTACCTACACCCAAGTTCTAGATGCTACCATGCGGTTTGAAGCACGGGTTAGAGAGAGACAAGCAGAGAGGAAGTCTCGAAAGAAATCTAGATCGGAGGAGACAGCAGCAGATATCAGCTCTGCCTATGGCACGTAGAGACATGGGTTCAGTTCAAAGAGGTTAGGACCGTAGGCCAGCTCAGAGTGTCACTTCTCGTATAGTTTCTTCTCCTCGGTAGCCCAACCTGGGCGAACTCTACCACAGTGTCCTATTTATGGACAAGCTCATACCGGGACTTATAGATCTATGAGTAGAGGTTGCTATCGGTGCGGTCAGATGGGTCATTTGAAGAGAGACTGCCCGGTGCCAGCAGAGCAGTTGCCATCTTACAGTGCCGCCCCATCTATAACTCAGCCACAACCTAACATAAATGTAGGAGGATGAGAACAGAGGCCAGTGAGTAGAGGATATACAGTAGGTGGAAGGGGGCGACCGGTTGGTGATCGAGGACAAGTTTCCTCCGCAGAGTTCAAGGCAGGGTGTATACCCTCACTCCCCATGAGGCATAGGCATCCAATGCGCTGGTTACAGGTACATTGCTGATTGATTCTGTACAAGCAATTTGATTCTGGTGCTACATATTCTTTTGTGGCACCGTGTTTGTGACTCAAATGGATAGGGACATCGAGCATTTAGACTTCCCTATCGTTATAACTACACCAGTAGAAGACCCTTTAGAAGTTACACAGGGTGTGAGGCAATGTTCTATAGACATTGACATATATCTTTCCTATGCTGATTTAGTAGTATTGGGTATTTTGAGCTTTGATGTCATTTTGGGGATGGTTTGGCTAGCTAAGAACCATGCGGTACTTGATTGTCTGGAGAAGACCGTTACGCTATATGTTCCCGATAGACCACTAAAGGTTTATCAGGGAGATAGAATTGTAGCGCCCCACAATTTGATATCAGCTATGCAAGCATTTAAGCTACTCAATAAGAAGAACATAAACATTACAAATTTATAGTAATGTCATTTGGTCTAACCAATGCCCCTGCAGCGTTTATGGACTTGATGAACAGAGTGTTTAGACATTTTCTAGATCGGTTCGTGATAGTCTTTATTGATGATATAATGGTGTATTCGGGTAGTGAGCAGGAACATGTAGAATATTTACACCAAGTGTTGCAGGACACTGAGAGAACATAAGTTATACGCTAAGTTCTCGAAGTGTGAGTTTTGGTTGACAAAAGTGGGTTTTTTGGGGCATGTAGTGTCCAATGAAGGAATTGGGGTAGATTCCCAGAAGATGGAGGCTATTCAAAATTCGCATCGTTCGAATAGCGTAACAGAGATTCGTAGTTTCTTGAGAAGAGCGGGGTATTATAGGAGGTTCGTAGAGAATTTCTTCAAAATAGCTGCTCCATTAATGCGACTAACTCAAAAGAATATGGAGTTTGAATGGTCCGATGCTTGTGAGAAGAGTTTTCAAGAACTCAAGCATCGATTGACTAGTGCTTATATTCTTGCACTGCCAGTGGGGTCAGGAGGATTTACAGTGTACTGTGACGCTTCCAGAGTGGGTTTAGGTTGTGTATTGATGCAAATGGGGGAAGTGATTGCTTATGCTTCCAAACAATTGAAGATTTATGAGAAAAAATACCCCACTCATGATTTGGAGATGGCTGCAATAATATTTTCTCTGAAGATATGGCGACATTATTTTTACGGTGAAAGTTTTGAGATTTTCATCGATCACAAAAGCCTTAAATATATCCAGAGCCAAAAGAAGCTTAATTTGAGACAGATGAGATGTGTAGAGTTGTTAAAAGACTATGTCTGCTCCATTCAGTATCATCTGGGCAAAGCTAATATTGTCGCAGATACCTTAAGCAGGAAGTCTATGGGAAGTTTAGCTCATTTGCCAATTGAGCGATGGCCCCCAGTCAAACAAATGCAGAGTTGTATGTTGGATGGAGTGAATTTCCAGGTGACGACGCAAAGAGGGTTGTTGGCATAGATTCAAGTTAAATCCACCATAGTCAATGAAATCAGGGTTGCACAGGAAGCGAATCCGGAGGTGCTACGGATTAGATGTCGATTACAAGAAGGCACATAGAATGAACACTATTTAGTAACACCTCATTAGAAAGCAAAATATAATTCTTGTCCCGCCAGTCCCAGAGTTGAAACGATCGATATTAGAGAAGGCCCATACTCCATCTTATACCATGCATCCTGGGATCACCAAAATGTATCAGGACCTTAAAGATCTGTACTGGTGGAATGGCATGAAAAAAGATGTGGCTGAATTTTTCACGAGGTGTCTCACTTGTCAGTAGGTTAAAGCCGAACATCAGAGACCAGCAGGAAAGCTGTAGAGTTTAGATGTTCCAGAGTGGAAATGGGAGAAGATCACTATAGACTTTATCGTTGGGATTTCACATACCCCGAAATGGTGTGACTCTATATGGGTAATTGTGGATAGATTGACAAAGTCTACACATTTTCTTCCAGTTAAGACTAGTTTCACAGCAGCCCAATATGCCAAATTGTACCTAGATGAAATAGTGTCGTTGCATGGGGTACCTATCTCAATTGTCTCCGATCGACGTTCTCAGTTTACCTCTAAGTTCTGGCAGTCATTCCATGAGGCTTTGGGTTCACAATTATGCTTTAGTATAGCTTTTCACCCTCAGACTGATGGTCAGTCCGAGCGAACCATACAGACTTTGGAAGACATGCTTCGGGCTTGTGTCATTGATTTTGAGGGTAACTGGGACCAATATTTACCACTTATAGAATTTTATTATAATAATAGTTATCAAACAAGCATTCAAATGATACCATTCGAGGCTTTATATGGGCAGAAGTGTAGGTCTCCAGTTGGATGGTTTGAGATCTGGGAGTAGAAGTTATTGGGACCGGACTTGGTACTAAATGCCGTGGAAAAGTTAAGCTAATCAGAGAGAGGTTGAGTACGGCTCAGAGTCGCCAAAAGAGTTATGCTGATGACCGAATGAAATATTTGGAGTTTCAGGTGAGAGATTTTGTGTTTCTGAAAATATCTCATTTCAAATGAGTCATGAGATTTGGTAAAAATGGTAAACTTAGCCTAGGTTTATCAGGCCGTTCCAGATACTTCGGAGAGTTGGAGGAAGAGCATATGAATTATCGCTTCCACCCAACATGGACAAGATACATCTGATCTTTCATGTATCTATGTTACAGAAGTATTTGCGTGACGAATCCCATATGTTGGAGCCTCGGACAATTGATATTCATCAAGACTTGTCTTATTCGGAACAATCAGTAGCTATTGTGGGAAGAGAGATAAGGAAGATACGATCTCGATGGGTTCCTTCAGTCAAAGTGATTTGGCAACATCACAAGGAACAAAAGGCTACTTGGGAACCAGAAGAATCCATGAAAGAGCGATACCCCCAACTCTTCGTGGATATAGGTACACACTACACTCTTTAGATATTTTGGATTCGAGGATGATTCATTTAAAGGGGAGAATTTATAACGATCCCAAAATATTTTTTTCGGCTAGAGACGTCTGAAGTTTTTTTCCCGGGTTAGTAAATAATTCCAAATCCGACTTAGAGACAACGAACAATTACTTAATTTTAGGTCCAACTTTCGTTTTAGTTTTTTACATGGCCCAACATGAATTAGGAAGTAGGAAAAAGATAAGCCCAAGCCCAACTAATGAATTGTCTACAATATTCTAGAAAATTGGTTAAGTTAAGAATAATTCAACAAAAGGGAAGCATTTTTTCATTTCTTCTTGACACAAACGTGAGTGAGGGAAAGGAGAGAAATGGAGAAAGTTTGCATTTTCTGAGAAAGAGTTGAAGCTTTTTAAGAGTAATTCATTCAAGCTAAACCCTAAAAGAAGATAAGGGAGATTCTTGGTGCATTGCTAAGGAAGAAATGAGTTGAGTTAAGGTAAGCAACAAGTGACCCAAATCTGGATAATTCAAATTTTGTTAATTAGATGATTGGGGTGTGTTCTTGGCTTGATGATGATGTAGGTGCATTTTTTTTAATAAAGCAATTGATGTATGGGTATGTTTCTATGTCTTGTTTAAATTGAAGTATAGGGAATGTGATAGAATTTTGATGGAAGATGAGATGTTTGAGAGTGTCATATGATGGTAATTTATGTGTTAGAATCGTTGTGTTTAAATAAAATGGGATTTGGGAATAGTTATGGGTGAGGCAAATCTGCCATTGGAATCGGCGTCGTGTCATGACGCGCCAAGCTCGCGTCACGACACAGACGAGGCAGAGAGGTGCATTGGTTTAGCACGGATGCATTACGACGCGAGCTTGTGTGCGTCGCAACGTGATCAAGACAGAGACATGCATATGATTTTCATGGGCGCGTCACGACGCGAAGGAGGCTGGCGTCGCGATACGACAACCAAAAACTAGAATATTTTTAGAAGATACGAAACATAACCAAGAGTCAAATTTTTTATTTACATTTCATTTAAGGAATATAAATGTTTTAAGGGGGTAATCCAATTAGATTAAGGAGTTTTATATGATTTCGAATCGTATTTCATAACTCATGATTCTAACTCAGTGTATTCGATATAGATACTCATCAGGAGCCGCGTTCGCCCCCAGTGACGTGAAAGGAACTTAGCTAGACTTCAAATCTATGAGTGGAGATTTATTTTTCTTATTAATAGATTTTATAATTACTTGTTTCAGATTAAGATTTATTTCGAGACTTAATTTTAATGCTTTAGGGCGTTAGTTTTTTTTTTTTTATAAATTGTTAGTTATTTTTATGTAAAGGTTGAGTTAAAAGCTTAAAGTTTAAAAACAATATTCTGATGTTTTTCCACCTCAGCTCTTACTTATGGAATTGATGGACAGAGACCGTGTGCACACGTAGTTCAGGGCTAGGGGGACAGCGATATATAACGCCCCTATACCCTAATTTCAGGGTCATATAGTAGCATGGACCAGCACTACCGGCTCTAGTTCAGTGGCTTGGGGGACGGCGATACGTAACGCCCCAAGTCCACTAGCTTTAGGGACATGAGTGGCATACTTTGGGGGACGACGATACGTAACGCCCCAAAGTCATGGATTTTCACTTCTGGCTCCATTTGGACATATAGGGGACGGGGATACGTAACGCCCCCATGCGTCAAGTTTTCCACAGTACTAGAGATACTTTTTGTAGAAAGTTTTCAGAAAAAGGTTTCATCCAGTTTAAAAGAAAAGAATCAGTTTTCAAAGAAAGCTTTCAAAAGTACTCTTAAGTATAAATGATTTCACACAGATGTTCTGATTCAATTTCTTATTTTGTAGCTTCACTCACTGAGATCCTCTAGACTCACCCCACCACTGTTGGACAATTATGACCCATAGCATCACTATTTATACAGAACATGGTGTTGTTGTACAAATTAACTATGTGACAAAGGAAATTGCTCTATCATTTGTAATTAGATTAACGGGATATAAATGATAAAAGTCCATATGATTAGTTCTGGATTGAGATGATATGAGACAGTATCAATCCAAGAAGGTTTAATCATTAAAACATCGCTAGTCGGAGAATTATCGAGATTGGACATCGATAATGCGGAATAGACTAGTATTGCACTTGTGCGCGTTGTGGGAGCATAACAACATAGTTCTCATATATTTAAGTATTGGATACTTATGCAAGTGTAATAGGAGGTTGTTTTTACCGATGGTACGGAAACAGCTTCGCTTTGGATAGACCCCTCAGAATTCCATTGGTAGTATGAATATGTGTCTATGGAAGTCCGAATCAGGGTAGGTGTATTTGGTCTTAACCTGAGACTTGCACCGCTAATACTTGCGACAATCAATATACTTTGGTTTTGGTCATCAAGGGCTTTAACCGGTTCTGTGTACGCCTCTTCTGGGTATATTGAGAATCGTAGTGTATTGGGTGTGATGTCAAGATGGAAGTATCACTCATTCATATGGAGATGATGATCACGTATGATACGGAATTGGTGCTCTTATATGCTGCAACTATCGGGATAATATGACTAGGTCATGCTTATCCGATTATAGAGAATAGTTACCAGAGATCTGATATGTGCTTCGTACGGGGCAGACACAATTCCAGCCACAGGCCTAGCACGTGACATCCGATACTGGATCGCAATACGCTATACTACGTATACTACACCTGATATAGATTACATTTTCCTTTAAGAATATTTCTGGAGAATTGGGTAGGCACGGTGCTTTGCTAGAAGCCAACCATGTCTTGTAAATCGGTAAAAATGTAGTACTAGGTACGTACGTGTTTGGATAGTCCGACGACCGGATTCACTGCCAACATATCCGGGGATCTCATGGGTCGTTTCCCGAAGATTCATCGATGACGTATGACTCGCACATAATTAATCTGGGATTAATTATAAGAGAGAGAAAATTAATCTAGGATTAAATACAGAGATATTTTATATGGGATAAAATACTATTTAAAGAGAGAGAATGATTAATTTGGAATTAATCGATAAAATAATATATTCGATATATTAAACGAAATTAAAATTGGATTTTAATTCGATCGAACGAGTTAATTTAGAATTAATTCGCTAGCGACGTGAATAGTAATTTTGCTAGGCATAATTATTTAATTAAATTTGATTTAATTACGTCGCAACGGAAAATTCGTTAATTTGGAATTAGCGAACCCGAGCCCAAGAGTGTTTGCGGGACCACTCGCATTTTAAATCAAGTGGGGCCCACAAGTCACATCACGCGTCACATCATTAGTCATTCTTGTGATGGGAGTCTTGTCACCTTTTTGGTGATTGACAACTTGTCAATTTTTTATTGATGTGAGTTGTTGGAAGGCTTAAATGCCTTGTACAATTTTTGGAAAATGTAATTGGTATTAGATTTCTGAAATCCAAATACACAACACACAACTTCATCTTCTCCCTCTTCTCTCTCTCCCATTCGGCCAAGGTGCCATTTTTCCTCTCAAGTTATTGGCTTGGCCGAGAACAACAAGAAGCTAAGGGAAATTTTGTGGCAAAATTTCCAAGTGCTAGCACACCAAAGGGGTATAACAAAGGTGATAGGGAAACCCATTCATGAGCATGGAATCCATTCGCAAAGCTTGGAGCTTGAAGATCATTTCCATGGAGGTTGACCGAATCAAATGAGCACAAAATGGAGGCATTGTCGAGAGCTTCAAGCTTGAAGAAATTTTTGTGTTTCATCGCATCGCAAATCCAATCAAAGTGAGTATTCCGCAACTTTACTTTGATGTATTCACATGTTTTCATTGCTTAATTGATCTTGGGAGGATTAGATAAACCTAACAACCAATTCCCAGTTCTTTTGCAGGATTCTTCTTTTGGTGAGCCATGTGCCATTTTTGGAGACCCAATTCGAGGACAAGTGTTACATTGTAGTCACTAGTCGTTGGGTCCATCGTTCCAGAACTATGTTCATATAGAGTTTAGTCCTCTGAGACGTCATTTTGTTATATCATTCGACATGTGTTGATATTGTATACATATTATAATACTCTTAGCCATGTATATATGCATATATTTGATTTCTCGATCTTACATTCAAGTTTATTTAAGCATTTAAGTTTTCATGTGTGATTCATAAAGCATTGCATAACATTAAGATAAAAGCAAGTAACCTAGTACATGTGGTAGAGGCTTAGACGAAAGTGGGATCTGTTGCTTGCCGGTAACATTCCCGTATTGGGGATGTTATAGTCTTGGTTAAAGTGGATAAATTCTACTTTCCTACTGACTTCCTTGTTCTTGATATGGAAGAGGAACATGACGTCCCAATCATCCTTGGGAGACCTTTCTTGGCAATAGGCAGAACGATCATTGATGTGCAGAAAGGTGAACTGAAAATGAGAGTTCAAGATGAAGAAGTCATCTTTAGTATTTTTATAGCAATGTCGGGCCCTCAAGGTGATGAAGAATGTCACATGGTAGATATTATAGAGAAGGAAGTTGCAAACACGCTGGGTGACTCGTGTATTTCAGCAACCTACGAGCATAATGCAGCCGTGCATAAAAAAATTTCCTCCACAGCCAAAACTGCAGCCATTCCCAAAAAATGCCGCAAAAAGAGGAAATCAAGAGCCATTGCTCACTTAAAGATGATCCATGGGAAGCTCAAAACATAGTAGAGCCAATTTTGCCACATGTGCAGTCCAAAATTTCAACCATCTGTAGACCTTGAAGGTCCATCCATGGATAAACTGCCACAGTCCGCCAAGCTATCTTTTTCATTTCATAACAACCGGTGAGAAGAAGGCAGATGCGACTACCCGGTTTGCTACATTGAAGCCACCATGACTATCTGGGTGGTTGAGTCTGGCTGAAGACGTTAAACTTAGCGCTAGTTGGGAGACAACCTTTGAATTTGAATTTGAATTTGCATTTGTTTATTTTTATTTTTCTTTTCTTTACTTTTATTTTATTATTTGCTATTTATTTGTTTATTAGTTTGCATGTGTATTTATGCAAGTGTTAGCGTAAACTACACAACCCGCACAATCAAATTCTGACCAGCAGGAGCCTGATCAACTCCATGTACGATAGTGTTCTTCCTTACTAATGTTTCTTTATGTTTATCTTACATTGAGGACAATGCAAGTTTTAAGTTTGGGGGTGTGTGCATGTAGTGATAGTTCCTGCTACTAAAAAAATAAAAAATAAAAAGTATTTTTTTTTTTTTTTATCCTTGATAGTAAAGCATAAGTATAATGATGAATTTTATTTGCTTTCGATGAAGTCTTAGAAACGATAAGTTTCCAATTGATTTTTATCTGCTGTTTTGAGTATGAGATCTAGGTTAGACTCGTAAGCACTTAACATTATGTTTTTAGCAGTAAGAACCCATGTAGTTGACAAAGTGACTAGTTGAAGAAATTATTTGCTGATAAATAACCGTTTTCTTATATATTTATTTTAATATGCTAGTTTTATGATGTATGGTATGGTTAAAAACAAAAGAAAAGGAAAAAAAATTGAGAGAAAAAATTAAACAACCTATAACCGATAAGCGTAAAGCTACCCATTGGCGAGTGTGAGGACCGCCATGATGAGAAATGCTACTTGAAGGGTAAGTGCGTTGAAAAAAAATTGAAAGGAAAAAAAAAAAAAATACATACCATACGGAGCACATAATAGGCAAATACATAGTAATTTTGAGATATCTAAGTTGGTTTGACCAATCGGATTTCAATTTTTGAGGCGAGATCATCGAGTTGACCTACTTATGAGTCAATCTGTGATCGAACCTTTATACACACATTGTGAGTCTGAATTAGATGATTTATTCAAGAACTTAGATTTAAGTTACATTGACTACTTTGAAGGTTCTCTGATTTCATTGATATGCATTCTTTGAGGACAATATTATGTGCATTTATCGAGACTATTTTATTTGCTTTTATATTTATTTTGCATGATTGTATGTGTGTGAATGACATTTGTAGGTGTCGTCGCTGTAAGCCCTCACGAGACTATAACTCGTCCACTAGGGCCGCCTATGGGTTTAAAGGCTTATTGCATACGTTAAATGCAATCGTGATCCCTACGAAAGTGGCCTAGTTAAATTTTTTTTTTTTTTTTGTTTATATTTATTTAGTTTTTATTTAGTCTTTTGCTTGGGACTAGCAAAATCTTAAGTTTGGGGGTGTTTGATAAGTGCGGTTTATACCCATTTACTCTTGCATTCACAGCTTATTATTTTGTTAGATTCCACGTCTTTAATGTATTTTATAGTTTCTTTTATGTTTTATTTGTAGGAAGCATTGGAATATGGATTTTGGAACAAATTGAGGTGTTTTGGGACCTATGGACGCATCGGAAGCACGTAGGAAGCTAAAAATGAAGAAAATACTCATCCAGAAAATTTGGGGTGGCGTTGTGACGCCCCCACAGGATCCATAATACATATTTCCTGAGAGTAAGGTGCCACAACGCCAAAAGTGGCGTCGCGACGCTGCGACAGACATCCAGAAACATTAGAAAATATTATTTTACAAGCGCAAGGACTCTAGGACTTTCCTATAAATATATAAGCACGTCCAAAACCCTAAAAGGGCAGGCTAATACACAACTCAAGACTCTAAACACATATTTTAAAGAGATCCAAAGATAAATATTGAAGAGCGATAAGAGGAGACGAAGGCGGTGACATCCGAAGACGAAGTGATTCGATTCGGGTTTAATCTTTTTAACTCTAATGATTTCTATTAGATTCATGACCGTGATTTCATTGTTTTATTATTTGGTCATGAACTAACTCAATTATTCTAGAGGATGATGCAGCCAATGCTTGAATATATGTATTGATTGTCAATTTAATTGTTATGAAGCTATAATTCAATTTATTTATATTCTCTTGAGTTCAATGCTTCTTGTTTGTTGGCCACAAATTGAGATGATGCATGTTTAGAATCTATCGCTCCAGAGAGAGAGATTTTGAATAGGATCTAGAGAATATAACTTATGAGATTTGCAGAGTTCGAGAGAATCTAGAATCCATTCGAAGTCGTTAACAAAGAATCACATGACACAATGAGTTGTTAATTATTAGATTTTTATAGGGATATCGAAGTCTGTAATTAATAATCTTTCCACTATTCCTCGGGAGAGGGAGTTGAATACTTTAAGATTCTTGACTTATAAACAATACAACTGAATAATGATTGAATGACATGACAAATACATGAGGGATAGCTAGTTGAAATCAAACTCTAAAATCTCTCTTATATTGATTTCTCTTAAATAAACATTTTTAATATCTTGTTTATTTAGTTTTTAATCTTAATTAGTTGTTTTCTAAATAAAATTAGATTTACTAATTATAGTACTTAGTGTAAGTTGAACACAATCCTTATGGGTTCGACACTCTTTCACTTGTCTTTACTAAAACTTGACACCGTACACTTGCGGTACGATATAAAAAAAGGACAAAAACAATATAGGCGAATATTATAATTATGCCTTATTCAATTTTTTAGCATTTCTAATGATTCAAACAAGTTATCAATTAACTTGAAGAGTTTCATCAATACTCAAATCAAATATTTTATCTAAAAATACTCAATCAATAGCATGCTTCACAATTATATCAAACTCATATAAAATAATTTATGCATACTTAAGTAAAATGGAGGAAATGGTACCAATATTTTCATCAAGTGACAAATCAATCATTCATAAAACTTAGTCGTTTTTTAGGTTGCATTTGATATTTTTCTTATTGAGATTTTTCCTCACTTTATGTTGTGTCTTTGGGATCTTTTTGCATTTCTTATTAATTATTTTTCCCAAAGCTTCACCTACTAAATCATTCAAGCATATTTTGGTACCCAAATTTTCTTGGGTTCATGGGAGTTAATCTTGATTCATTTGGGAACCCATACATTCACTTTCTTCATGTATATGGAATCACACATTTTATGTCATTTTTCTATTGCATGCATGACATATGATATTTGTCTCACTAGTAACATATGTATAAGATGAGGTGCCTTTACAAATCAAACAAGTTTGCTTGTTGTAAGGCCTATATCTCAAACCCCATCTTTTGAACACACATCTTTAGGAGCCATGTAACATTTTAAATTTTTCTCCCCCAAAGAAAATTTTATTAATATTGAATGCAAATTAACAACCTTTTTATTTAATGCAATATTTTCATCCTTCAAAATGTTGCACTCACATGTACTAGATGAGTTAGATGACATGATCGACATGCTCTTTTTAATTTTTAGCTTCTCATGTTTTAAGTATATAATTCCATTTTCATGCATTTCATTTTTCTCAACAATTGATGCATGATTATGTAATAAAATGAATGCCCATTTTTGAGTAATTTATGCTTCTTTACTAATGAATCATATAAATCATGCAATTCATTGAAAGTGTCAAGTAATTCATCATATTTGGCAGAATCATGTACCTTTTCTTTTTCACTCTTTATGAAGAAATCATCATCCTTAATTGCAATAAAGGCAATGTTTCTTGTCCCCTTCTCATTTTCTTCTTCAGATGAGCTAGATTCACTATCACTCAAAGCTGCCTTCATTATCTTCTTTTTGAACTTTCCATTGAATCTTCTCATTGGGCAATCGACAACTTTGTGACCCAGCTTTCATATTCAGAGCAAGTGATTTATCCATTTTATACTTCCTTGGCCAATTTTTCTCTTTCTTCTCATCCATTCGAAATTTTCCTTTAAATTTATTGGATTTGAGGAATTTCTTGAATTTTTTTGTCAAATGTGTCAAGTCTTCATCAATATCATCTTTCTAATCACTTGAGCTTGCACTATCCTCTTTTCTCACAAATTATTTAAGGGCTATTCACTTTCTATTTTTCTCTTCTTCTTCCCTTAAACCCTTCTCGATCTTCATCTCATACTCTATCAATTTTCCCACCAAGTCATCCAACTTCAAAGTGTTCATATTATTCGATTCTTTGATGGTGGTGGTGCAAATCCTATATTCCTTAGAAGAGACTTAAGGATCTTCTTAACTTAATCACTAGTTGATTTATAATCATGGTGACCTTGAAATCATCTTCTCAACATCTTCATTGACTTTCATCTCAAAGTTACCCAACTCACACATGAATCCAATGACTTCCATAATTTATAAGTATTTTCAAATTACAGAAGTTTATTGATTTGCCTCTGATCAATTGCATAAAAGAGATGGTTGAAAGTCTTTCCATTGTTGGAGGTTTTCATGTACTCCTCATCGGTCCATTCGTATTGTGATTTTGGAAATTTCACATTGTCACTATCTCTCTTCATTGGCTTTTTAGAACCTCCAGTGACCACTTTGTATGATTGCACATCAACGGCAAACAGATAATTTAACATCCTCATCTTCCAATAATTGTAGTCGAATCTGGTGTAAAGAGGTGGTCTATTTGTCGAAGCTCCATAGACAAATTTTGTTGTGTATATGGTAGAGGGCATGATCTATTCTTGGACGATTAAGTCTTTTTTGAGAATATCTCGCTTTGATACCAATTGAAATTTCCTACAAGCACTCAAAAAATATATACAATTATACCCAAGAGGGGATGAATTGGGTATGAGTCCAAATAATACATAATTAAACATCTTTACAATTTTAAGCTACTTCGTTAGTAGCTTTACCAATCAAGTTTAGAATATACCTTTCATAATTGATATAAACAATGATTAAGAAGCCGAAAGTAATTATCAATGTCAATTTCACCAACAACAAGTTTACTATGTGATATGCAGATATAATATAAAACTTGTGATAAATAAAAGAGCTAGGGATATAGAAATTTGACACCGTAATTTATAGTGGTTCGGCTAACTCTTTAAACGTTCACTCATCAAAGCCATGCTTGAAGCTTTCCACTATGCAAATGTGATTCCACACATTACACCATGAGTGTTCCGTGACTTAATCGCAAACCAAGATTTTTGTCCCTAGGTTCACTCCAAACCTTTACACAACAACAACAAAAGCTTTGTCTTTAGGTTCTCTTTTAAACCTTACACAAAAATCACATTTGAGAGTATACATGACCGGCGTAAACACACACGTATAACGCAAGCGCACGTATCGTTCAAGTAGTATAAAAATATCGATCCCACGAGGACTTAATTTCTACTGTTGTTATTAATTGTTGAATCTATTTATTTACAAATATCTAATTAAATGGAGAAGAGAATGATTGTTTGATTGATTGAATGTGGTTTTGCAAAATAAATAAATAAAAAGACAAAATAAAATACTAAGGAAAATAACAAAAGACACAAAGATTTAGGGTCGTGAATCATTCTAATATCTTTTAAAAGATGAAGTGGTTATTTTATGTTTGTGTAATAAATCAGTTTACTAACCTGGAACACTAAATTATGCAAAAGCCTCTATCGATGGTAAGACGCAAATACCCAGTTTAACCCAATTGAACCATATGTCTATGTCAACCAAATTATCTGGATTCATTAAGTTTAAGTTCCAATTATGGCTACCCCGCCGACAGGTATATGTCTATCCTGTAAGGAAATCTATTAAAGGGTTATCTATCCTCAAGGAAGATCGTGGGCTATTAAGTCTAAGGCTGAAACCTAAAATCTCTATGTCTAGTTCATTTTAGATTTACCACATCAATCTTATTGGTGATCAGACAACAAGAAGCATTAAGCTTAAGACTTAATAAGTAAACCTTTAAATTACTCAAACTATAAAATAATCTCTTATAAACGGTGATATTAGAATTCATCACAACCCCAGATAACTAACACATAATTAGGGCTAGTAAAAACTTAAATAAAATAAAAGACATAAAGTAAATACTGAAAATTAAATATTGAAAAGTAAATTGCTGAAAAGTAAAAAAAAGTGAAAAGTAAAAGTAAAAAGTAAAAAAAAATTAAAAGAAAATATTGAAAAGTAAATTGCTAAAAGTAAATAAAGTAAAAGTACAATAAAAGAAAATGCCGGGGTTAGAGGATCAACTTTTATTACTACTATTTTAGATATATCCCTTAATATAATATATTAACTTTGCGTGATAATTACCAACCAGCCATATAGGCGGTATCCTGATTAAGTCAAATTAATAATTAATTACCAACCGACCAACCAGGCGGTATCCATACTTAGTCAGATTAAAACCAATTTATAATTAATACCAACCGACCAATATAGCGGTATCCTCATTAAGTCAGGTTTTAAATAGTTTATATATTATAATTAAGGGAGATTAATCTAAATAGTAATAATAAAAGCTTTACCTTTCACCCCAGCAAGGGGGAATTACCTCCTCATTGCTTGAAAAATAAAAACTGAAAAAGTAAAGAAAAGAAAGTGTTGTGCGTAAAAGTAAATTGCGGAAAGTAAAAACTGAAAAGTAAAAGAAAAGAAAGTGAGAAACTGAAAATTAATTACTGAAAACTAAAAATAAACAAACTAGATACAATCTTCTTATTTATTCATTAAGAATTTCAAAGAAGAAAGTATGAATTTTACAAATGAAATGGCTTGGTATTTATAGGCAAAATTTTGCCACCATCAAATCATCCATCAAATTCTCCACCAAATCCATTATTAATTTCTCCACTAATTACTCCACTAATTGCTCCACCAATTTCTTATCTTGTTTGGTGTTGATTTGATAATTTTTATTAATTATTAATTAATTAATATTTTGCTTTGAAAATGACTTTTAATAATTACACTCCACACACTTCTGGATGGTTCATCAATTTCGGTCATGAAATCATCAGAATTCGAAAATATTTTCTCTTTAAAAGTTGTAGATATTTGAGTCTTCTTTAATCTGGCACTTGAATCAGCTCAATCCGATATCTGAGTAAAAAGTTATGCCCAAAATACGACAGATGCACAAAACTGGAATTTCCAAAACTGCACTTCGTCAAAACGCCCTTTCAAGTTTCCAATCTCCAAAATTAAAATATCAAGTCCAATAATTGCCATTAATTGACCCAAATTTCATCCTAAATGATTTCATTGAGTCCCGATATTATTTTATCTGCAAAATAAAATAAAACATATCAAAACGTTCATCAAACCCGAGAAACTAAACAAAAATTAAGTAAAAGGGGCGGTAAATATTGATATATTTTCCGCTCATCACACCCCCAAACCTAACATTTTGCTAGTCCTCGAGCAAAACAACAAAATAAAATTAAAATTAAACTAAGCCACTTTCGTAGGGATCACGGTTGCATTTAGCATATGCAACAAGCCTTTAAACCCCTAGGTGTCCCTAGTGGACGAGTTGTAGTCTCGTGAGGGCTTACATCAACGATACCCACAAACGTTTTTACAAAAGTAAAAAGTTAGTTAAAACTAATGCACACAAAAGCAAAAAGACAAGAGAAAAGAGAAGTTAGTGACTAATCAAGTGAAACTTCTACTCCAAGTTACTAGTTGTGTTGTTATTTAAATTACTGAATAAGTAAATTCTCCGATTATTTTTACCATTCTCCATATACACAGCCAACAAAATATTAATCAACTCATTTTTTGCCCACAACAGTCATAAGTGCAGTTGATAAGAGAGTAATATTTTTCTCCTAAAGTTCTATCAGATTTCACACCTTTTTTATAGCAATGGAATAATTTTTCTCATTTTTCTGATTTTTTCTTTGATTTTTTTTTCTATTTTTTATTTATATACAATATCTTCCATCTATGTAGCGAGTGTTGGGTCGGTGGCTCCCAAACCAGTTGGCTTTAGGGCACCAGGTGTTAAGACACCCCTACGGACTTAATTACTCAGACTTCAGATATATATATTTTTGCAGCATCTTTGATCCATGTAACGAGCTTTGGGCCAGTGACTCCCAAACCAGTTGGTTTTAGGGCACTAGGTGTTAAAACACCCTTACAGACTTAATAACTCGGATCTCAGACGTTTTTTTTTTTTTTTTTTTTTTTTACTCCACTGCTTTTTTGGATGTTTCCTCTAATTAAACTAGAGCACTGAATATTACAAACTTTTCAATTTTAGCTCATGTCTGTATGTTACTATATATGTTGATAATATCTGTCAACTGAACATATGAAGATCCATTTTAGTCAATTTTATGGAGAATTCACAAATTAAATAATTCAAAATGAAATAAACAAAAATTAACTTGTTTTGAAAATAGGCTTGAGATACGTCTCAGGAGTGGAAACTCCTTACTCAGCTATCTCTTACCAATTTCACATTTTTAGTCAAAATAAAAACACAAAAACATAAAATATTTTTGTAATTTTTGAAAATTTTCCAATTTTTTTTGTATTTTTCGAAAAATTTTGGACTAAAAATAAAAACAACATACAAACTAAAAACAAGGTACTAATCAACTAATTCCCTCCCCCAAACCTAAATGAGACAGTGTCCCCAATGTCTTAAAAAGTAGAAGAAGAGTTTAGAAGGTCGTACCTGGTTAGCTGAAAATCTACAAGAAATTAAAGGTTTAGATCCAGATTAATCCTACGTCTCTTACCACGATCGTCATCAGACCAATTTATCTTTGAAATGATGGGGTCAACTTGTGGTTCATAGGCTATGAGTTGGTCTATTAGATCCGGAGCAGTTCTGGCAGTGAATAGGAGTTCTTTCATAGGTTTTGACACGAACCCATTTCTTCGGGCATCATCAAGAAACACACAAAGAAAATCATAAAATCCATCAACATTAAACAGTCCAAGCGGTTTCTGGTGTATGTTCAGGTTCGCCCAAGATAGTACTATAATAATTTCCTCCAATGTGCCCAAACCACCTGGCAAAGCGATAAAAGCATCAGCACAGTTAATCATTTCTACCAATCGTTCAGACATACCTGGCACGATCAGTTCCTCTCTGTTTGATGATCCAATAAGATTTGCCTCTGCCAAGGGTTTTGGGATGATTCCCAAAACATGACTGCCTCCTTCCTGTACAGCCTTTGAAACGATCCCCATAAGTCCAAGATTTCCTCCGCCATATATTAAGTGCATATTCCTTGCAGCTAAGACTCGACCCAATTCCTGTGCTGCTTCTATGTATTGTGGCTTAGTTCCAACACTAGTACCGCAAAATACACAGATATTTTCATCAAACCCGAGAAACTAAACAAAATATTAAGTAAAAGGGACGGTAAATATTGATATATTTTCCGCTCATCAATACACCACTCACCCCAAGGGATTTCTCACACAACTGTTTGATATAAAAAGATTTACAGCACCACTTGGGTAATTACACAAAAGATAATGAGATTAAGATGTGAGTGTTTAACCCAATTAAATCCAAGCTCACTAAATGTGTATGAAGATGTTGTGTGTAAGATTTGAAAATCAAGATTTGAAAATTAAAACATTATTCACATGACCCAAATGCATTTTATGAATGTGTATGAGTCATATCGGTTTATAAATTATCAACTCACTTACATTGAGAGCCTTAAGTTATAAAACTTCACTTGATTTCTTCATTTAGCCCCCTCTTCACATCCATTTTGCTTCGAAATCGCAAGCGTTGCATCATCAAAATCTTTCATCGAGTAGTTCAATTATTTAAAAGATGTACTCGCAGCAGCTATAAAGTTTCTATCAGAACCATTTTAGACAACTCGTGTCAAATTCAACCAAAACACATTACCAATCTCGCTTCACAATCAGCAGTTGTGGCAAAAATCTAACAACAAACACCAACGTCCAATCCTCGCATGCTTGCACTTTCAGTTTCAGGAACCATGCAACTCGATACCTTCACATAAACCGTCCTATGCTTTGACTCTTATTGTTATCGACACAATAAATCATGGCGTTCCAATGGCAATATCATGATGATACTGACCATTAAGATAAGATAATCAGGTACTATGTTCATTAAAAGAGGAACACGTTACAATTACATAAAATTCCCAATCAGTAAAGCTAACCTGTGGGACTCTGGGAATGAATGCATGCCACTGCAATTGAGAAAGACTGCAAATCGGACAGAGTTGATTGAAAATGAATAAAATATAAACCATCACCGACATTCACCATCCTCAAGGTGGGCGCACCGTGCTCAAAACCCTGAAACATGGAAGTTCAGATGTGGTCATCTCAATGCTCATCAAGTACTGCTACAAAATAGTTATGAAACAATTTCATGTAACCACCAGACTATTCAGAGGAAAGTGATGTTTCTTTTCCGGTCAAACTACAGCTAATTTATGACAAAATAAGCATAAATGATGCGTAAGTATATGATATATAACCTGAACCACAAAATCATTAAAGTCTCAAACGAATCGAATAATTCTATTGATGAAACATAAAGGACAACGGAAAAGGAACACTTATCAATTCTCTTAGCTTAAATCCATTATTATGACTAGTAGCATTGACCTTTTTAAAATGTAACAAGGGAAGAATACAAGGAGAAAGACTCACTTGTACAAATAAATCAAATGACTTGCACTCGTCATCCATATCTGTTTGAGATAAGACCTCTTTTTTGCCTAATCGGGTACTAAGTAGAGTCAGTGGGCAGCCCAGGTCCCAGCCGCCACAGTCACAACATCCACCAGATCTCCATCTCTCAATGAGACCAGAAGGGCCGCCATTTCTGGTTCTTGGCCCACCATGAAAACCTGCTGGAATTATAATATCCGTACTTGTTGAGCAATCACCAGTATCTCTTGCACAACAAGCAGAAGGCACAGAAGTTTTCAGAGGATCAACGGTTTGCTTGACCCCTACTTTCTTCAAAAACTTCAAGCCCCAACCTCCAACTTCTTTCTTACGACTTTCAGGGAGGTGGTCTTTCACTACTATGGCAACTAATTCAAGATTTGGTGGAGGATGATTCTCCAAAAGACTAGCCCCACCAAGTGCATTATCATTGTTGCCTAGATTTTTGCATGGCTCCCAAGAATTTTGAAGTACGGCACTTGACCCACCAAATTTTGATAAAATTCTCTTCTTGAAAGACTGGGTAGTTCTGAACACTTCTACCACCTTCTTAGACAAACCCTTACCCACGTCATGACCTGAAGTTTGCACGCCCCCTACAGAATTCTCATTACTACCAAACAGTGTGAACTGAGTTTCCATAATTTTTGAGTTGTTTGGGCAGAGACTGAAAGAAATTGACACCTTCATCTTACCAACAAGGAGTGATTCATCATCACAAATCTCATGCTCCTTTTGGCCACCCTTTCTCCGGTGGATTGAGTACATATAGTCCAGAGACTTATCATCTGCTGACTCACTCTTTGACAAGTTGGCCACAAAGACACCATTCCGATCATCAACGGAGAAAACAAAATGCAGATTCCCACCATCCCACATGCACTGGAGCACCCCCAGAGAAGTAGAGGCAGAAGCAGATGAAGAAGACCGATCAGAACATGTAGAATTCATACTCGACACAGAAGCAAGTCTCTTTCGCCCGGTCTCAGATCCATGTTTACGGTTTCCCCACATCCATGTTTGTGTTTCTAGCTTCTGTGATGTATTGCCACTAAACCCTCCAGGAGAGTTCACACAATCATAACTTATCGAGCCTTTTACATCATTCAAACTTTTCCTTATGAAATTACCATCGCCATCTAATTCGCCAAGCTTGCTTAACAGAGGGCTCTTCAAAATATTTATCATACTCCTACTACCCATAATTGAACCCACAATCCACTGTCTTGCAGGGCTAATGACCATACTCCCAGTCCCAGCGGCTTTTGGACATTCAAAAATGAACCTAGCCAAATCACATGCATTTTCTGTTCTATTTTTAGCTGGATTCATGTCATCCCACATAAATCCCATCTTTGCAAAGCCCAAGTTCACAGAGATATTGCATTGAGCTGCTTTTGATGCACTATTATGAATCAATTCCAGGCAATGGCGAAAATATCTCTCATCTAGGGTCACCATATGCTTTGGAATCTTAGCATCTAAGCCACGAGTACTTCTTAGGAAAAAATTCTTAATACTAATTCTACTGCTCAACAATTGCTTAACATTTAATGTCAAAGTATGCTGTGAATTTACCTTTTTCACCAACCTTCTAGACTTCAATTCAGACGAATCCAAAACATTTTCACCAGATATTTCCGGGTCCTTATGCAAGCTATCAAATGAATCTTCTTCCTCCCGGCCATCTTTTCGAGTATTGGCCAATGTATTCTCCATCTTCCTCCTCAATAATTTCGGTTAACTTTGGTGAAAGTATATCTCCATCTTCCGCCTCAGATTAACTGATATGACAGCATAAAGCAGATAGCTTAAACTTCATTTTTTTCACCGGGAATCAGACAATAACATGAATGTTTAGCATAGGCATTGAAAATTAAACAATCCAAATAACACAGAGATTTCACATCAATCTGAATGCTTATTACCAAGATGATTGATGGGCTAAAAATGAATTCACTGGATAAACTAAAAACATATCCAAATAAATGCCAATTATTGGATAGCAAAATCCACATCAAAAAATAATTGGACAGTAATCAATTTAACCCAATCTAGCATACATATCAAGCACATAGAGAATATTAATAGATACATGTTCATGAAAATTGAAGGGCTGCAGCAAATCAAAGCAAGTTTGTTTTTCTCATTTTTCTACTAAGCTCAAAACAACCCAGATGAAGCTCAACTCAGCAAAACAAAAAAAATATTCTTAGCTCTTGATAATCCAAAACAAAATAATAATAATAATAATAATAATAATAATGAATAAAGAAATGTCGCCAAAGCAGAAAGATACAATTTTCTTCTCCAGTACCACTTTTAACAACACAACCCCACAAGCTAAAGCATAATTAATTAACATAAATCAATTCATAAAGTACCTAAAAACATCATAAACAAAAAAAGTTGCAAACTTTTATGAATTAAATAAACAAGAATCAACTTCTGCTTACCAGAAGAAATGGATCCAAGAAACCACAAAACCAAGTAACCAACACCAACCCACATCAAATACAAGCTCAAGCTAAGAGAAGCAGCAGCTCTTAAGCTGATTACACATTTACACCACAACTTCAATTCTGGGCTCAACACTAAGCAACTCTTAATGCACAAAAATAACAATATACTATTCTTTTTTATTAACAAGAAAAAGTGACAACTGTTTGTAGAAAGTTAAAAATTTTGGTTGGTGGGTGGGGTCATTTTAATTTTTAATTTTTTTTAATGAGTTAGTTAAAATCTACATTAATTAGAAACAAAATTTCTACTCTCAGGAACAAATTTTTTTTTTTTTTTTTTTTTTGATAGACGGGGTGTCCGGGTCAGCTCACGCGCACCTCAGCGTCCTCAGAAATTTCACAACACAGATCAGGATAAATCAGTGACTTTTTATATCATGAGACATAACCTCAAAGATATATATCCGGTGAGATTCAAATCTTATTTTTTTAAAGTAATGGAGATGTCATTGACAAGATGGTCCTATAAAAAACCAACACATGTGATCGATTGGTCTTCAAATTTAAGTTAAAATTATAGTCTCTTAAATTCTAAAAAAATTAATATATATTATAATAAAAAAGCCAATTCTTTCTATAGATAAAAAATAATATATTTTAAAAACCTAAAGAAACGCCATTAACAAAGAGATTAAATTAGTAGCAAGTGAACTGGTACGCACGATAGTAATTGCCAAGCCTCCACTGAAGGCCACAAAAGGGGCCACTTGCCGAAATAAAGGAAAGCATATCAGCTGAATGAAATGGACTTTTTGTTTTTGGGTGATTTCTCTCTCTCACTTTTTTGCTACTCATTTATTGTAATTAAGAAAAATATTATTCAATCGTCATAATAATACCTTAAATTTTATTTTTTTTTAAAATGTAAATTTCAATATTTAAGGTTAAATATTTTTAATTAATTTTGAGTAACTTTCCACCCTGATTAGTTTTCAATAATTTGAATATCACAAAAATTGTTTAAAGGTAATAAAAATTTATTCTAAAAATAGATGAAAAGTGATTTAATTAATTAAAAAAATTAATATCATAAACTAAATTTTGTATTTTCTAAGCTTAATAGGTAATTATAACAAACTTAAAGAACTTATATATGAAAAAAAAAAATTAAGCACCATATATATATATATATATATATTGTTTATGGTCAAGATTTTGGTGACATGTGATGAGAGAGAGTGGCGGGTAATTGTTAATAAAATATAGGTACAAATCTAAGACCCTTTTCTGTCTGGTTCTGTTTCCAAGTTTGTTTATTATTTATTGCTTATGAATGTTGGAAGTTGGTTTTTAATGTGCTCATTTTCTTCTTTCCTAATTATTAATTAAGTGAGCAATTTGTTCAAGTTAAAAATAATACTCCATCCGTCTTATAAAGATATTTAATTTTTTTTTTCACGCATCCGTCTTAAATTATAGTCCATATTTTTAATTATCTTGAGAAGCGGGAGTACAAATATATAAAAGTTTACTTTTAAAATTCAAGTTTCTAAAGCAATATTTTCAAAAAAAGTATTTTTGAAAAGATATCCATCATGTGTGGTGCTATGTATTATGAGTAGAGATCAACATTTGAAACCAAACGTGTCATGTATTATACTGGTTAATAATACAGAGAAGTAGTCATTTGGGTTTAAATAGGTCTGTACTACATTTTCAATAATTTTTTTTTATCATAATTATATTATTAAAATATTAATTATATTATCGTCGATCGTTACTATCGACGACCATCGTCGTATTTCGATACATATTTATATTATATTTAGAATAATTAGAATTATTGTCTATAACTCTATGTAATAGTACCAATATCACCATTAGGGGAACTTTCGGTTGCCATAGATATACAATCAAAGGCATAAGATTTAAATTTTTTTTTATTGTAGATCTATGATGAATGGATGATCTGATACCAATGATATTAGTACAATTTCATAGAGTCGGATATTAAGATACCTAAATTAATTTATCTCTTTCTAACCTAAAGTTTTATGAATATTACACTAATTAGATCTCATTGAATTTTTCAATCATTAAGCATTCTTTTGTCCACAAAATTTTCATCGTAATTAAATATAATCACTATCAAATTTCTTAGTGTTGATCTTTGTCTAGAAAGAACTACAACTCCCTTAAAGTGGAAAAGGGTAGTTGCTAATGGTCTTAAAGCTTAAATTCAGGGGATGCAATCATGTGTTTATATATAGTTTGTGACGTCCCCAAGAGGTGTGGCTTGGTGGTGTAGGGTCCAGGATCTCATTTTGAGGTTTTGGGTTCGAATCTAGGAGGTGCACTTCTTGTAAGAGCCTGGGATAGCCGGTGGTTTTACCTGCGCCACGGCCCAAAATGGATGGTTTGGTAGCGGAATTCCCATCGTTTCCAAAAATATATATATATATATATATATATAATTTGTGACTGAAAATGGAACTTCCACTGGTTCAAGTTATGTTAGTTGAAGTTAGGTTGTGATTAGACAAATAATAATATTATAAGGGTCCATGTGCATGATAAAAGGTATCAATTATAATTGCTTCATTTGGTCTACAATTAATAAACACAAGAAATGACCATTTGCAGTAATTGAATTCTCAATCTTTAATCACATCAATAAGATAGTGAAATATTTATAATTTTTTTTTTTCACTAAATGATAATATTTTTATGTCTACAATTGTATACTTGTGTTAGGAATAAATTTTTTTTAATATCGGGGAACTCCACGTCATATATAACGAGATTATTGGATTCTAGTATAGATATATTGGTAAATCAGTGATATCTCAGGCTCTTATTCAAATGATGCCCAGAGCTTGAACCTGAGATATTGAAAATAAGATCCCAAATTTAAACCGCCGGTGTCATTATTTTGATGAGATACCCCCAGTTTTCAAAGCCTGTGTCATTGTTTTAGAATTATCAATTGTTTATAATGTTACTTTCGGCTTTGAAATTAAAAAGCAGTGATAGATGTCTAGTATTTTATTTTTAAAGTAATCAAGAGAGGTTGTAAATATATAAAAAAAAAAAAAATTTAATTAAATTAAAATTTCAATTTATAATAACTATTTAATTATGATTTAATTATGATTTTGTAAGTACTCATTCAATATATTTATATTATTGAAAATTAAATGGAATGCTTGTCGCATAATTCTCTCTAAAATCCCAAACTTTCCGGCAATATTCAGAAGTACATATAAAGTGGAACTAAATGAGTTTTTGTTTTTTTTTTTTTTTTTGTAAAGAAAAAAAAGTAATTGGATTCAATGATGAGGTGAACTTTGTGTTGAATTTTATATAAATTATGATTGATAAAATGGGATAATATGTTGGATAAGAACCCTCCATTTGTTGCAACATCTCTTAAAAAGATGATTTTCTTTAGTTATTGAATAATAATTCAAATATAATTAAATTTTAATCGTGTATAAATATTACAGTGATATAAATGTATTTTATTTTAAATATAATTGTCTATAAAAAAAAGTATGTGTCATCATTTTTAAAATTTTTAAAAAAAAAAAAAAAAAAAATCTACTTGTATATTTGACAAAACCTTTGAGTTTTGGTAACTTTCTCCTTCAAAAGATAAAAATTGACAATTATAGACCAAATGGATTGAATATGGTTTAAATTTTGAATGCCATGAAAATATTTGTTGTACATGAACCATCTAAGCAATTATCATATTGAAAAAAAATTCTAAGCAACTATTTTATTGAAAAATTGTATGAAATTTTCTAAATAAAAGTATATTTATAGGGAATGAAATGATATAATCTTTAATGAAAAATGATATAATCTGTTAATTTGAAAAGGTTCCTTGGAGGTGTTGTTGATATAGTGTCATTAAACAAAAATTAACATATATCCAAACAAATCAAAACCAGAAATACAACCAATCTATGCCAACTTAGTCATAAACCCTAAAACTTGAAACATAAAGAAAATCCTGGAAAAATGAGAATCCAAGTCGAGATCTCTCTATCCTTAAGAACTTATTAACCTCCGTCACGGTGCTTTACGGATGCAATATGGCTAACTTTCTCCCAAGATTCCTTGCATACTTGTTGTTCAAGGGGCACTCATTAACAAGTTTATGAACTTGGAATATGGAAGAACTTTCTCAGACTTAAGAAAATAAAATTATGAGACTCTTGTACTATATTTTTGGATGGATTCGGATCATTGAGAATGAACATGAAGGCCTCCTTATAAAGGTGCCTTAAGGGCATCCTTTGGGTTGAGGTGCAACCCTCCAAAGGGTTATACCCCTCCCATGCACCCCTTGGAGCCTAGAACATGTTATACTTAATTGGAGGGCATGTCCCTATAGGGTACCATCCAAGGGACATGTCCCTCCTCCATCCAAAATAATATTTGAAGAATTTACAACAGGAGGGTTATATCCCTTAAAGGATTGTATTCCTTTACATAAATGTGTATTTACAAATACAACTTTTCATGTCTATAAATAGGTCCATTGAGATTCTTGTTTGATTTGTATTTTAGATTCAAAGTTATGTATATATGTATTTTGAATACATTCATGTTTTGTAAAGTATTAGATATTTTTGATAAACATGATTTTATTTTATAACATATGTTTATGTTGGTTTTGATGTTAAAAATTAGATATTCAGTGTTTGGAAGTGTTCGGAGAAAATTGAAGTAATTTGGGTTTAAAATAATTGAAAATTACTCTCTGAAGACAATTAGTAAGGCTCGCGGCGAGACGCGCGGGCGGCGTGATGCGTGAAGAGCTTCATTTCTCGCACTCGCGCGTCACTGCGCACACACTGTAACTTCTTTTCTCCATTTTTTGGAGTTTCCTGAATCGATTTGTCCCGAATTTTTTTTCCTATGGACTCGTAATGTAATATATTATTCCATTTAATTATTTAAAAATATACACATGCTCTATATCTATGGGTTTGACTTGTTTCCGCTGCGTGGGGTACCTATCCGGCCTTAGGGGATCTGCATCGCTCCAACAAGTGGCTGGGAAATATAGTTCCAGTAGTGAAAAATGATGGGAAATTAAGAGTGTGTATTTTAGAGACTTAAATGCCGCCACGCCTAAGGATGTATATGTAATGCTAATAACTGATATTTTAATTGATATTACCGTAAAACATGCTATGTTGTCTTTTATGGATGGTTTTTATGTCTATAATAAGATTTTTATTGCAAATGAGGATATTTCTAAGACTACTTTTAGGTGTCCTGGTTCAATTGGTACATTCGAGTGGGTGGTCATGTCTTCCGAGCTTAAAAATACTGGGGCCACCTACCAAAGGGCAATGAATGTTATTTTTCATGATATGATTGATCTTTTTATGGAAGTGTGCGTATAAGATATCGTTGTGAAATCTAAAAGAGAAAGTAATCATGTGGGCTATTTGAGGAAAGACTTTGAAAGAATGAGGAAGCATAAGCTCAAGCTCAATCCTCTTAAATGCACATTTGGTGTCAAAACAAAGAATTTCTTTGGATTTTTGGTTCACTAGAGAGGAATCGAGATTGACAAGAATAAAGCGAAAGCAATCATGGAAGTTCAGCCTCCTCGAAACAAGAATGAGCTACAGAGGTTCTTATGGCAAGTGAATTGTGTGAGGAGGTTCATTGCAAATATTACATGAGGTTCATTGCAAAAATTGAACAATTCTGTGTCAATAACCTGGAGTTCATCCTCATCTATGGAGTCATCGTGAGAGACTTCTGAAACAGCATACATCACTAATATTATCCTCTCTCTCACCTATCACACTAGCAGTAAATGTCATAAAATTGCTCTTATTCTTAGGAGACTCATTAGAAATATAGTCATCTTCTGAATCACTAAGTGAGACTTCTATAACTTTCTTTGCCTTAGACTTTAGGTATGTGGGGCATTCATATTTGTAACACCTCGCCAGAGGGTAGGTGCTACCGGCAGGAGACATGATTAACCCATCTCCATAAGCCTCCAAATTTACAGAAAATCGGGCATGATATATCCTAAAACTGGACACCCGGAACAAAGTACAACATCAAAACGAAACTTGAAATAGACATTATATATCGAAAGGACCTCAGGTCCACACAAAACACATTAAAATCAACACATAAGAGCTCCGTGCTCACATCATATATCAACACTCAAGGGCTTTGTTCCCACAACATCATACGCAATTAAAACATTTACTTAATATATACAAACAGCGTTCTCGGTACGATACATAAGATATTAATCATAGACTCTAACTTCTAAAACTTTTCCCTAAGACACTTGCGAGGGTGACTGCAACTTGGGCGATACGCATCTCGAGCATGACTCCCAAAGCTGAAGTGGTTTACCATTCTAGAAGCCAACCAACAAAACTAACAAACTGATTTGGTGTGAATTATAAAACTCAGTAAGTAACCATGCTCGTATTATAAACAAGCATACAAGTCAAGCATATCATAAGCTTTTCATAATAAGAAAATTATTACGAGTTCAGAGTTATCAATCTTTTATTATTATTTATTATTTACGCATGTCAAATTCTCATATTTAGATATTTACATATTGTCAATCTAATGGCCAGACATTCAAAATACACAAAACATATATTCGGATATCATAGAGTACGTCATATAACATCGAAACCATTTCAATCACATGAATTATGAAGTCAAATATTTATACTTATCACGAGTAAACGACTTTGAAATATCATCTAATCGCTAAATCAAATAAACTTTCTCATATTCGGTTACAAACTATCTTCAATTCCGAAACAAACTTACTTCAACTCCAAAATAAACTTTCTTTAACTTTATTTAATCACGATAGCCTTACAATAGCTTAACATTCGAGATTCATATGCATTCACACATACCGTCGCACACTTCTCTTATATACATACAAATATAATTTTAGAATTTTTACACATATACGTACGTACCAATACAACTTAGCAAATTCATTTTATAACATCTTATTTTCACATCGGTTTTCAAATCATTCATTCATTCTACAATAACATACACAATCCATAAATATCACGGATTCTACCACACACATAGAAACACTTAAACATATATATAGTCATCATGCAACCGATAACGAAACACATATAGCAATCAACACATCAAATAACACATCATCAAATCATACATACATAATCTGGGTTACACATACAATGCTCGTACGAGACTCATTACCTATTTTTGAATAAGTATGAGATGACTGTCGTCCGAACGAATTCCTAACTAGCTCCACTGCTACACCACGAAACAATCAACAAATTAAACACACACATATATGCACACATATCATATAACACAACTCATAGTACGATTTCACATACGCAAGCACATACATGACATATACTCCAAGTCATCATTCTAATAGTCATATACATGAACTTACACCTCTATTCAAATTCGGGTACTATACCATATAATAATCCTCTTGTCTTTTGCTTATCGATCAAACATATTTGATTTCCAGAATTCTTATCAGGAAACATTCCCAGTATGAAAACTTACTAGTTAAGACATATATATTCATAAAACGCATCATTTCCCTCATGTACCTTAACCATTCAGAAAAAGCTTAGCTTATATCAATTTCTCATCACACTTAATCACCCAAACACCACAAATATAAATCGCTTGTATAAGTTAATAACGAACTTATCAAAATACCTTACACATACATATGCTTATACAAATTCAAAAACCATAACATATTCCACTTACATATCTTATATAATCAAGTTATACATATCTTATCATCACACACACACACACACACACATATATGCAATTATGTCTATCTATACTCGTACATTTGCTTATATATATATATAATTACATTCCTAAACACATGCATAGACATTAAGCTCATTGAATATTTCATTTCATATTATACCAATAACCAATATATGTACATGTGGTGGACGATTAACTTAACTGCACACAATCTTGAACTTTGTTCTCAAGAGCAACTCTTAACTATCCTCATCTTATCCTAAACACTTCAGTCATCTCTATATATGTACATATTTAAAACACAAATCAACAAATAAAGTATTCATCGCATGAGTTACTTACCTGTATTCAGAAGCACTCTAGGTCCTAGTCAAATCTATCAAAACAAATGGCGATACGCCGTCAGAATCGCGACTTTATAAAATCCTCGATTTAACTTAAATAAAAGTCTGATCTCAATGATTTTTGTTCCAATTATCTTAAAATATCATTAGAAACTAATTCGAGCCACTAGTTAACTTAAATCCTCGGTTTACATATTTTTGGAAAATCTTTCGAAAAAGTTTCCACAAACACTACAGAAGGGTCTATAACTTTCTGAACCTTCCCAGATTTATCTAAACATTTTGTATCATCATATGTATCTCATATCTGTCATTACAATTAAACACACATCCATATACGGAAATCCACTTTTATCATAAACTTACATAATCTATCGAATCGATCCAATTCGTTTTATTTTCACCCGGATTCTACCAAATGCAAATATATTCGATATACTCATACTCAAATAATTCAATTTATATCAGTACGCTACTCTACGAAGCTACTGGATACATCCAAATATTTAACGATAAACTTGAAATTAATGGATTTTTACCGGGAGGTCTTACCGAGATTTCGAGGGTATATACGGACTCCAAATGATCTCACGAACGTGCTAGAATCAACATAATTCTAATCGAAGCTACTGTTCACTCATGGGTCACTATTCACCAAAGCTTCTCCTCTCATTTTCACGTGCAACCGTGCACAGAATGGAAAATCCATCACCGCCAATTTGTAGTACTCTTCGAGAGTTTCGATTTGACGGGTGGCTCGGGCCGTGAAATCAAGCGACGAGCCGGGATCGGAAAATTATCATGCCTATTTCTCATATTTTCTACTTTCTGGCGTCCTAGGGGATGCCGCCAGACACCACAAGGCGGAGGGGTGGCCGACACATCCCTATGGCCGGTCGTGCATAAACGTGAACTTGGAGACGGGGGCAGATGAGGGTGTTTTTTGAGGTTATTCCATTTTGGAAAATAAGGAAAACTTTAGGGTATTTATAGAAATATTTTTAGAAATTACAATTTGATCCCCGTAAAATTGCATTTAGGTCACTACCATGAGGCTTTCACATAAATTTGTATTTTGGAGGTCTTTCTCATGTAAATTGCGAAAAGTGTTCAATATAAAAGTTGTTCATCCTAGAAAAATGGGTCTGGTGGTTCAAGAATCAGCTCAATCAGAGTTCGTTTGCTATTTCTATAGCCGATACAATAAACTTTTAAATGTATAACGATATAATCAAGAATCGTGTAAATCACGTGTTTTCCAAAGCAACGAAGCTTCATTATAAAACGTTCTGATCTATTTCCCAACATATAATCTTTTATTTTCGAACACCATCCAGTTTCAAAACCTAAACTTTAATTCGAAAGCCTTCCAGCACTTTTTCGAAAAACTCGGGATATTACATCCTCCCCCCTTATAAAAATTTCGTCCTCAAATTTTCTCTGTCCTTATGTCCAATCATTCAGAATCGAACACGCGTATATAACAATCTTATCTGTATCCGTAAGTCATATCACTTTACATATTTTTGAATCTTACGTACTTCATACATCAATACAAGTCATATTATTTCAAGCAAAATAAGTCGAATCAAACATTTCATACTAGTATCACATCAAATTTGTCATTTCAATCCATATTCATTCATAGGAACACACTCAAACCGTTTCAAATTCATCCATCCCAAGATCAGAAGCTGAAAACAAATCTCACACAGTCAATCACAGACATCATCATAAACAAGGGACATAACACAAGTTCTCTACAGGTGGTCAAATACAGTATCAAAAATGGAAGACATAATATGGATTTCATACTATACATTTCATTCACAGTCTGAAACAGAACTCATTTTTTTCACATCATGTCGTTTCATATCATATCTATAAAGAATATCATCGTCAAGGTTTACATAAGTACATATCCAATAGCACAGACAACTCTGTATGGCTGACAGCAAAGCATACATAACCATCACAATACTCAAAAGATCCATGACTAAACTATAGACATACATACGTGTTCTTGTAACGAACATAAACTTTTATATCAACAAATGTCTCCATCGTCACAACCAGAAGTGACACATAATTATATATGCTCTTATGATTTTGATAGTGTAAAATCTGTCAATCTCTTTCATCATTAAAATGGAAAACGTAAAACAACCTTTTTCAAAAAAAACATCTTGAAAACACATTTGAAAAACTCTTTTACTGTAAACAAAATCAATTTAAAAATTCATCATCGTAAATTTGTATCAAGCATCCAGCTTAACTCAACTGGACGAAACATAACGAGCGTCCAATGCCCAAATTGCACGTACAGATCGGATAATGAATGAAACGATCCCCTGTCGACAGAGGGTAGCGGGTCGGTCTATTGTAGTTGGACAGATCCCTATACAAGCGCCACGATGGAAACATATCATATCAAATTATAAAACCATAAAAATCATGTACAAGCGCTGTGACGGAAATTATATAATATCATAAACGATATCGAAATATATCAAAATAAAAATATAATTCTTTTGAAATTATTCTTTTCCCTCCAAAACATAAATATATATTTAAATCAAAAATAAATCTTTGATACAAACTTTTCAAAATACATATCGAGCGTCCATTGTTTAAGTCGCGCGCATTGACCAGACAGTGTACGAACCATGTCGACAGAGTAGCATGCCGGCCATTTTCCGATGGTCTGCCCCATAACAAGTGCCCCGGTCAAGCTGGAATGAAACATATACAAGCGCGAAAAAGGGTCAAAAATATAAAAAACTATCAAGCACCGTGACGAAAATAGATTTTCAAACGCCTAAACGGAAATAAAATTTTACAGTTTAAAAACATCAAAATCATTTTCAAGCACCGAGAATGAAACATATTATCAAGCACTTCGACGAAAACGTATTGATAAATCTCAAAATATGAAAACGTGAATCAAGCGTCGAGACGAAAATATTTTCTTTATCCTTTATAATCAAAATCAAAATTTCTGAAATCTTTCTTTATTTTTCTTCCCTTTTCGTTTTCTTTTCAGAACACTTTTATGCCAAAAATCAAATACCAAGTTTTCAAAAGATAAATCAAAATTCATTCACAATTCAGACTATCAACATCATAGCATAACTCGTACCTCAAAAC
Source organism: Zanthoxylum bungeanum (assembly GCA_019454045.1). NCBI lineage: Eukaryota > Viridiplantae > Streptophyta > Magnoliopsida > Sapindales > Rutaceae > Zanthoxylum > Zanthoxylum bungeanum. Next base: position 73,085 of record SKCR01023661.1, read on the forward strand.
ACATTAAATTCATATTATTTACTTATACATATACCTATATAAACGAAATACTTTTAACTTAGTAAACCTACACACATACATATTTTAATAGAATACATACATGTACCGATAATCCGAATCATCCATATCAATTAAAACCATTGCACATCGTACCATTTACTAAAAATCAAACCAAGTTTCAAACATGAGACTTATATAGTCTATACATAGCAGAAAACTTACTCAAACGATCGGATACCCTGTAGCTCCAGTCACCGATACCTAAACCTTTGATCTGATACCACAATTATAACTCCTCGCCAGACAACAAGGTGCTACCAGCAGAAGACATGATTAACCCATCTACATACGCCTCCAAATTTACAAAAAATCAGACATGATGTATCCTAAAATTGGACAACCTGGAACAAAGTCCAACACCAAAACGAAATCTGAAATAAACATTATATATCAAAAGGACCTCATGTCAACACAAAACACATCAAAATCGACAACTAAGGGCTATATGCCCACATCATCTATCAACATTCAAAGGCTCTATGCCCACAATATCATAAGCAATTAAAACATTTACTTAATATATACAAACAGTGTGCTCAACACGACAAATAAAATATTAATCAGACTCTAACTTCTAAAAAATTTCCCTATGACACTTGCGAGGGTGACTCCAACTTGGATGATCTGCGTCTCGAGCATGACTCCCAAAAATGAAGTGGTTGACCTGTCTAGAAACCAACTTGTAAAACCAGCAAACTGGTTTGGTGTGAGTTATAAAACTTAGTAAGTAACCATGCTCGTATTGCAAACAAACATACAAGTCAAGCATATCATAAACTTTTCAGAATAACCAATTTGTTACGAGTTCAGAGTTCCCAACCCTTTATTATTCTTTATTCTTTACGCATGTTAAATTCTCATATTTAAATATTTTCATGTTGTCAATCTAATGACCAAACATTCAAAGCACACAAAATATATATTCGAATATCATAAAATTCGTCATATAACATCGAAACCATTTCAATCACATGAAGCATGAAGTCACATATTTATACTTATCACGAGTAAACATTTTTGAAATATCATCTAATCGATAAATCAAACAAATTTTCTTTTATTAAGTTACAAATTATCTTCAATACCAAAACAAACTTACTTCAATTCCAAAATAAACTTTCTTAAACTTTATTTAATCACGATACCCTTACAATAGCTTAACATTCGGGATTCATATGCATTCACACATACCGTATCATACTTCTTTTATATACATACAAATACAATTTCAGAATTTTTACACATATACGTACATACCAATACAACTTAGCAAACTCACATCTTATATTCACATCAGTTTTCAAATCATTCATTCATTCTACAGTAACATACACAGTCCACAAATATCACGTATTCTACCACACACACAGAAACACTTAAACATACATACAGTCATCGTGCAACCGATAATGAAGCACATATAACAATCAATACATCAAAGAACACATAATCAAACCATACATACATACAGCTGGGTTACACATACAATGCTCGTGCGAGACTCATTGCCTATTTTAGAATAGGTATGAGATGGATGATGTCCGAACAGATTCCTAACTAGCTCAAATACTATACCACGAAACTATCAACCAATTAAACATACACACATCTGAACATATCATATAATGCAACTCATAGTACGATTTGACATACCCAAGCATATACATGACAAACACTCTAAGTTATCTTTCAAATACTCATATGCATACATATATCTCAAACATACGAATATACACCTCTCTTCGATTCGGGTACTATACCATAATAATCCTCATGTCTTTTGCTTATCGATCAAACCTATTTGGTTTCCAGAATTCTTATCAGGAAACATTCATGATATGAAAACTTACTAATTAAGACATATATACTCATAAAACACATCATCTTCCTCACGTACCTTAACCATTCAGGAAAAGCTTAGCTTATATCAATTTCTCATCACTTTTAATCACTCAAACACCATACAGAGAAATTGAATGTATCGGTTAATAACGAACTTATCCAAATACCTTGAATGCGCATTACTGAGATTTCGAGGGCATATGCAGACTTTAAAAGATCCCATAAACGTGTTGGAATTGACAGAATTTGGATCGGAGATATTGTTCACTCGTGGGTCACTATTTACCAAAACTTCTCCTCTCTTTTTGTGTGCAACCATACACGAAATGCAAAATCTGTCACCGTCAGCTTGTAGTACTATTCGAGAGCTTTGATTTGGCAGGTGGCTCGGGCCGTGAAATGAAGTGACGAGCTGGGATCGAGAAACCATTACCATACATATTTCTCATTTTTTCTATCATTGTCGGCGTCATGGAGGCGGCCGTCGGCCACCACAAGGCGGAAGAGTGGCTGACGCACCCCTCCAACCGATCGTGCCGAGCCATAGGCCACCAGTGCGACCAGGTCAAACATAAACGTGTACTTGGTGACATTAGGGCATGTGAGGGTGTTTTGTGAGGTTATGCCATTTTGGAAAATAAGGGAAATTTCAAGGTATTTATAGAATTTTTTTTTAGAAATTACAATCTGACCCTCACGAAATTACAATTAAATCCCTACAATGGGGCTTTCATGTAAATTCATATTTTAGAGGCTCTTCTGATACAAATTTTGAAAAGTATTCAACACGAAAATTGTTTTTCTCGGAGAAACGAGTTTGATGGTTCAAGAATCAACTAAATCAGAGTTTTATTTATATTTTTATAGCCGATATAATGAAATTTTATGCGTATAACAATATAATTAGGAATCACCAAATCGATTCTCGAAACCACGTGTTTTCCAACGCGACGATCATTATAAAACGTTCCGATCTATTTTCCAACTTATAATCTCTTATTTTCGTACATCATCCAGTTTCAAAACCTAAACTTCAATTCAAAAAACTTCCAACACTGTTTTGAAAAATTTGGGATGTTACACTTATATGCCCAAACCCTTCACATTCATGTTATTGGATAACACGAGGTTTTATATCCTTGTCCTCACTAGACTCCCTCATACTAAGACTACTCTCTCTAGGTTCAGTGCTACAACTAATCTTCTTCATCTTAATAAATTTCTTAAACTTTTTAGCAAACATGGGCAAATCAGTATCCGTGAGAGTATTATCATTATCAGCACTTGACGAATCATGTCCAACTTCATTTGCTATCTTCATCGCTTTTTATCTAAGGTTCCAATCCTATGTGGAATTATTCAACTACTCTAATATAAGATAGGTCAAAGTTATACTATAGTACGATTCAATCAATCACCCTTAATAAAAATAGTTATAAAATATTTCTAGATATTAAAGCAATAAATAATCAGCGCAGTAAACAAAATCAACACAAGAATTTTGTTGAAATGGTGAGAAACACGTACGAGTGAGAAAATCATCCCAGGTATAGGCTACTATCCCAATCCGTTAAAATCTCTATTTTCTAAGGTTCTGATCGTATGTGGAATTATTCAACTACTCTAATATAAGACAAGTAAAAGTTAAAACTACTATGGTACGATTCAATCAATCACCTTAATAAAAGTAGTTATAAAATATTTATAGATATTAAAGCAATAAATAATCAAAGCAGCAAATAAAATCAACACAATAATTTTATTGAAATGGTGAAAAACACGTGCGAGTAAAAAAATCACCCCGGGTATAGGCTACCATCCCAATCCTTTATAATAGAGAAACTTTCAGTGATGGTATAAGACCTATATTGAAAACTTCACTGAATCAATACCTCTAAACTATAATAACTCGAAGAATTCCTTGAGCCTGTACCAAGCGGCCTTCTTCAAAACCTTTGAAGTCTCTGAGCGGATCAACCTACAAACTCGTAATGCCGGAACTTCGACTACCAATTTTCCTCCTTGAGAACTTTAATGGCTTAGGAAATTGGGTTAGGATTGTGTTTCTGTGTTGATAGTCAATCAAGGATCAATATCACCACGATAAAGATGACAAGGTAATCAAGAAATTCTGTGAAAATCAAGAAAGAAGAAACTAAGTGTATAAAGGCTTTCTAAATTATGTTTCTTCTACTAGTTAAATTGGCTAAGGGTTTGATTAAATAGATAGGACAAATATAGGATTTTCCTTGAGAAAAAATGGCTCAAAAACGCGTAAAAAATAATTCAGTCTTGCAATTTCTTTCAAACGTCCATCGAATTTTTAGCACCCAATACAGATTCAAACATCAAATTTTTAGCCATAAAAGAATTAATTTCGGATCTGATTTATACAGAAAATTAATTCAATTTTCATACAATTTCTAATTTATTCACTAAATTAATCAAATTAATTTACACCAAATTAAAATCAAATCCTTCTCTGATGGTATTCTTCTTTTGAAACTAACCCTAATATATTTATTTTGGCTCTCAACCAAATGAGAAAATGGCTAATGAAAATAATGAAAAATCATTTTCCATTATGGCCTTTGCCGAATTTTAAAGGGGTATTTAATCATTTCCCAAGTTCAAAACTTGGTCCTAAATTTAACACATATTTAATCTTGTGAAAAATAAAATTAATAAATAAATTTTGAATTACCAGAATCCATGTGTCACATACATATGGTTTGGCCAATCACAATTAGCCAAATATAAAGAATATTCTAAATAATATTTTTTCTTCTAGAAATCAAAGTTAATTAATAATTAATTTATCTTAATATAATTCCACTTAAAGACAAAATTTATTATAAGAAAATATTCTTTTTTAATAAGATTAATAAATAATTAATTCAATTAACCATGATAAATTCAATTAACAATTAATGTGTATCTAATCAAAATTATGTATCGTATACACAAACACATTAATTTATATTCCAAATTATCCATAATTTATTGTCCGAGTACTCAATAAGTACACTTCATATTGTGAGACTTTCTAGATTCAAGTTTATATGTCATATAAACCAATTTCCTATCCGTAATTGGCCCAGTCATAAATTACGACGACCATAAATAATCGAGTTGAACCATGCAAGTTGAGATCATTGCATATATTTAATCCATCTGTTATAGGTTATCTGAATTATTCCGGAGATATAAAAAAAGGTCAAATCTCCACTATAAACAATTCAATTATGTCGTGATATATCGTGATTCCCTAAATAATACTTGGAAATAGTTTATGTAGTATACATCAGCCAAGAATTTTAAAGAATCATTGATTTGATACCTAAATATCGTACACGCGACTGAAAGATCTTCTCACATGATATCATAAGTATTAATTCGCACACAACAAATAGATGGAAGTGTTATCTTAAAAAGATCATTGACGTGACTGTCATCAAAGTGTGGAAGATATCTTTATAGTAGTATCTCAAGTCAAATGAGCAATATGCTACTCGACTCGAGAGGATTCCTTACGACGTTGGTGTACCATCTATTATGAATCTTCAAGTGAGTCGTTCGGTATTTATCCAATAAATACCTACATGTCTATATGAGTCTCTCTAAGAGTAATGGTTAACTAAGATAAAACAATGGAACTTTTCCAATATACAACATGTAACAGTCTCACGGGTTTACTAACCGACCAGGTATGTAAACCTTGATTAGGAACAATTTTAATAATGAATCATGTTGTGTTGTTTCTTAGTGTCGGTTGCGATACTTTTGCGATTACATTACAACAACTCATTCTATAGCTCTTTACGCATTTATCATTATACTAAAGATTATATTGATGAAAGCACTTAATTTTATTCAAAATAAAATATAATTATACAACATATTTACAATAAATTCATCAAAAATTGGAGCACCGAGCACCAATTCTGTAACGACTGGTAGTTGTTATTACTATTTACAATTGTACAGTTTCGAAAAGGACGGAAGCACATAGAATAAATTATGTTGAGGTTCAAACATACGCATAATATGACTTTGGAAACAATCAGTAAATTTCTCGAAGTCCCGGGACAAGACTGTACAGTGTTCCCTTTGGACAGCCCATGGTATTTTAGGCATAACCTTTTCGTATGAATTCCGATTTCTATGAATTTTATATCGTCGGAAAGATGCGATTACGACCTACAACTTTCATGTTGGATATTTTCCCAAATCTGGACAAGACGCTGGTCAAAAATACGAGTCAAAAGTTAAATGAATAGTGATTCGGGGTTAAAGAGAGAAATCTCAATTTTTCTAGACTTTTCTATACATTTCCCCTAAGTTTCCAAATATCATACACCCCCCACTATATATACAACACACTATTCATAAATACCAATTTTGGAAGAAATTAAGAAAGAAAGAAAAGAAGAAACCGAGAGAAGAAAAAGTGGGAAAAATGGAAGAAGAAAAATGAGAGAAAGAAGAGAAAGAAGAAGAAGAAGAGGAAGAAGAGAAGAAAGAAGAAGAAAAGGAAAAAAAGGAATAAGGATGAGTTTGGCAATCCTTGGAGGACTTGGAGGATAAAAAAATCCAAGAAAAAGAGGTAAAAACCCATTTAACCCAATTCTTGATTTGTTTAATTTTGAAGGTATAAAGGTAGATTAGAGTTAATGGCATGTTAGGAGCTATGTATGGTTGGTTTAAAATAAATAAATGGATTATGGAGTAAAATATTTGAATTTGAAAAGTTTAAAGTGGTTTTAAGAATGATGGATTTAGGATTGAATGAGTAGTTTATAATGATAAATTGGTAGTTAAAATATATAGAAATAAATTGTTGGATGGTGTATTTAGTTGGTTACATATGCATTGGGGATGAAATTGGGTGGGAATCACATGAAGGAAGAAGAGGCAGAATCTGCCCAGAAAATCGTCGGCGCGTCGTGACGTAGGAAAAATTATTTTTTGGAAACGCGACGCGAGACACAGAACCTTTCACAATCAGTTTTAACCCCAATTCCACCTAGATGTTAAAAACCACCCTTAGGGCCTCGAATAATTTAAAGAATACACGGTACACTAGTACAAGAATGATATACTCGAAGTATTAAGTAAGAACGTGAGTGGAAAATTTAGGTTAATTTAGAATATGTTTCCCAGCGTATTTTCTAATCAAGTTATCGATTGTATGATCATCGCTGGAATCAGAAATTTTCCCTTGACAAAACGGAATAGCTCCAACCAGATTCCTAAACAGTGAGTGGACACTTTCTATTTTACTTCGTTTTTTTTTATTTCGTATTTCACATCAGACTTACTTTTTCGCAATTATGGCGTTAGCCAAGTTTGTTTTCATATCATTTATGATTTAGCATGAATTAAGAAATGTTTTAGAAAAGAGATGTTTTCAGTCTGAGATTTATATTTTCGGGGCATGAGGGAAAAACTCACCCCAGTATGTAACTTGACATAGTTGGAATTGACGGATTGAGTCAGTGTGCACACGTTGAGCATGGCTATGGGGACGGCGATACGTAACACCCATAGACACTAGTTTCAGAGCTTGGGTGGTAGCATTGATCTGCACCCCCAGTTCTAGTTAGTGGCTACTCCCAGTTGAGTCATGGTACTGGGCGTAGAGCACCACCAATTTGCAGATATTCCCAGTTGAGTTGTGGTCATGGGCATAGAGTACCACTAGTTTCACACACCCAATCGAGTCGTTGTTCTTGGTGTAGAGAGATCACTAGTTTCAAGACCCGGTTGAGTTGTTCCCGGACACGTCTAGTTGAGTCGTTGTCTTGGACGTAGAGTAGTATTCAGTTTTTAGATTTTAGATTTTCAGTACACAGTTTTTAGATCTTCAGCATATAGTTTTCAGAAATAAGATTTTAGAACTTAGTTTTTGTAAACCAGAAGTTTCAAAAGCAGTTTTCAGAAAAATCAGGTTTATTAAAGAGATTTCATATGAAGTGGTTTTCTTAGAATTTTGTTTTAAAGATTTAATGATTTGATATGAGATTTTCAATTTCATGTCCACTCACTTAGATCGAATAGCGATCTAACCCCCACTCCCAGTTTTCTTGGTTGTAGGTTTTTCTCTGAGGACAAGCTCGGGAGGTTGGATACTGATGCAATCACTTGGTTTGGAGTCCACCAGTTCAGAGTCGAGTCGGTGTCAAAGCAAAGTTGTATGCATTCATTAGTGTTATATAAGTCATTATAGGTATCCATTAAAGAGTTGTAAAGAAAAGTATATTTTGAGTACATAGTTATACGTAATAAAAGTATTTTATGATGTTGAGTTGGGCCATGGTCCATGTGTTGGTTTCTATTAAGGTCCCAAGATCAATAATAAGCATGAATCAAGTGCGAATACAAATCAAAGAAGTTGCGGAATACTCACATCGATCGGTTGAGCGACGCGGAGGAAACAAAAATTTCAGATTCTGCCTTGGACTGGTCACGACAGTGAGCAGAACACCTCACTATTTTTGGCTCGGTTTTGGTCCTTCGTTAAGCTCCGAGCTTCGTCGAATGGTTCCCGGCTCATGGGTGGACTTCCCTATCACCTTCGCATGTCTCGTAAGTGTGCTAGCACTTGAGATTTTGCCATAAAATCCCACTAATTGCTTCCATTCTTCTCGGCAGAACAGAAGAAAACAGCCCACTGGTTTGGGCGTGAAGAGTAGAGAGAAAGAGAGAAGGAGAGATGATGTTGAATTGTGTAAAATATGTATCTAATACCCATTTATATTTTCCAAAAAATAATTAAATGATTTACCATTTATTTGGCTTTCAAAAAGTCAAATGGTAAATGCATTCCAACAACTCCAACAACTACCATCAATTAATCAAGTGTCACATCACTCAAAGTGACATGTGATTTGATGCTTGATGCGACTAATGATTTGACGCTTGATTTGAATTGCGTGCCGCACTCGAATTTGAAATGCGAATGCGCTCGCAAATAATCTCGGGCTTGGGTTCGCTAATTCCAAATTAACAAATTTTCCGTTGCGTCGTAATTAAATGATTACGCCTATCGAAATCACTATTCACGTCGCTAACGAATTAATTCTAAATTAATTCGTTCGCCCGAATTAAAATCTAATTTTAATTCCGCGTCAAAATCCAATTTCGTTTAATATATCAAATATATTAATTTATCGATTAATTCCAAATTAATCGTTATCTCTCTTTAATTGATATTTTATCCCAGATTAAATATCTCTGCAATTAATCCTAGATTAATATTCTCTCTCTTCTAATTAATCCCTGATTAATATAGAGTGTGAGTCATACGTCATCGGTGAATCTTTGGGAAGCGACCCATGAGATCCCCGGATATGTTGGCAGTAAATTTGGTCGTCGGACTATCCGAACACGTAAGTACCTCGTACTATGTTTATACCGATTTACAAGACAAGGTTGGCCTCTAGCAAAGCGCCATGCCTACCCAATTATCCGAAAATGTCCTTACAGGAATAAAAGATCTGTATCAGGCGTAGTATACGCAGTATTGCATATTTCTGTCCAGTATCGGATGATCACGTGCTAGGCCTGGGGCTGGAATTGTGTCTGCCCCGTACGAAGCACATGTCGGATGTTTGGTGACTAGTCTCTATAATTGGATAAACCTGACCTTGTCATTTTATCCCGATAGCTGCAGCATTTAAGAGAACCAGTCCCGTATCCTACGTGACCATCATCTCCATATGACTAGAGTGATACTTCCATCTTGACATCACACCCAACACACTACGATTCTCAATATACCCAGCATTGGCGTACACAGAACCTGTTAAAGCCTTGGACGACCGCAACCAAAGTTTATTGATTGTCGCAAGTATTAGCGGTGCAAGTCTCAGGTTAAGACCAAATACACCTACCCTGATGTCGGATTTCCATAGACACATAGTCATACTACCAATGGAATTCCGAGGGGGTCTATCCAGAGCGAAGCTATTTCCCGTACCAACGGTGAAACACAACCTCCTATTACACTTGCATGAGTATCCTATACCCAAATATATGAGAACTATGTCATTGTGCCCTCACAGCGCGCACAAGTGTAATACTAGTCTTTTACGTATTTATCGATGTCCAATCTCGATAATACTCTGACTAGGGATATTTAATGATTTATCCTTCGTGGACTGATACTGTCTCATATTATTCTCCGTCCAGGAACAAATCATAGGGACCTCTTATCATTTATATATCTAGGTGATCTAATCACAAATGATAAGAGTGCAATCTCCTTTGTCACATAGTTAATTTGTACAACAACACAATGATCTGTACAAATAGTCACGCTATGGGTCATAATTGTCCAACACCATGAGCATGAATTTACATTTAGACAGTTTAATAATATAGTATATAGTCGAAAGTCAGAGGCTTATGGGGTTAGTATTGCTATCCTCTGCCGGTAACATCTAACAAAAGTGGCCTTGTAAACATGATGACATTTCTTAATTTCTAAGCTTGAGCTCTTCTAAATTATCACTTAGACAATAAGCTTAAAAATTTGTCTTATCTCCCCTTATCACAAAATAATGGAGGCGATTGCATGTGTGAGAAGACCAATCATTCATTTGTCTGACATACTTCTCATACCAAAAAATAGTATATTATTTTAAACATATAGTAACATATAAACATTGAACACAAATATCAATGAATATTAACATTAGTAAACATTATTGGGAAAAATAATTCATCATGAAATATAAGTACAATAACATCTACGCAATCCTTGAGATTTTACGTGTCTAACGAAGACATCTCTAGGAACGGGCTTTGTCAATAGATCTGTTACCATTTTTTGAATATAAATATACTTCATGTTTACCTTTTTTTTGTAATTATATATTTTACAAAGTTATATTTAGTATCTATCTGTTTGATTTTACAATAGAATTTTGGGCTTTTTTGTGTAGGCTATTGTTGTTTCCCTATCACAGATGATTAATACTGGACTAGAAGCTCCATTTGTAACACCTAAATGATCTAAGAACCTTATCAACCATATAGTTTCTTGCACTACAGATGAAAATTCCACAAATTCAACCTTCGTTGTGGATAAGACTATACAAGATTATTTCTTACTACTCCATGATATGTCACCAATGTTCAGTAATAAAATAAATTCAGAGGTGGATTTTCTCTCATCTAAATCTCCTCCCCAATCAGTATCGGTATAACCTCACAATAGCATATCATTTTCTTAGTAGCATAATGAGTAATCAGTTGTCTTTTTTAGATACCTTAATATTCTTTTAATCGCTTTCCAATATGTTGGTCCTGGATTGGACTGGTATCTACTTACCATTCCAACAACAAAATAGTTATCAGTTTTTGTACACATCATTGCATACACAAAACTTCCAACTACACTTGCATAAGGAACTCTCTTTATTTGTTCCTTTTCTTGTGGAATCTCTGGATACAATTTATGCCTTAAAGTTTCAATTTTCGTGATAGGAATATTAATAGGTTGCAAGCCTGCATATAAAAGCGATCAAGAATTTTCTTTATATATAACTCTCGTGAAAGAGAAATAATTTATTTGAACGATTTCTTAAGATCTTAACCCATACAATATATACAGCTTAACCCATATCTTTCATTTCGAAGTTAGATGATAATCATCATTTGATGTGTTTTACAAACTCCTTATCATTTCCAACTATAAGTATATCATCCACATATAAAAATAAGATATTAAACATATCTTTATCTCTCTTGGTGTACACACAATGATTCTCATCGATCATTGTGAAATCATTTGAAATAATTGTACTGTGAAATCATACATATCATTGTCTAGATGTCTACTTAAGGCTATATATAGACTTTAGTAGTCTACATACTTTCTCTTTTTCATTTTCTTTTATGAAACCTACAAGTTGTTACATGTAGATTTTTATGTTGAGTTCTCCATTGAGAAAAGCAGTCTTTACATCCATTTGATATAATTCTAGATCCATATTCGCTATTATAGCAAGGATTATGTGAATTTGTCACATCTAAATTTACCCAAGACATAATCGAAAAGAAACAACGTTGTCATCTCCATAATCATGTGACGTGAACAAACATTTGATGTGTCATGAATTATCACCGAGCAATATATTCGTGAAAACATGAGTGATTATCATGCATGGCTAACCTAGACTACATACAAGGCCGATACATATAATGTACATGGGATTTCATGAAACATACTTGAGGTTTCATGTTCCTTAGCTAAACTATCTATTCATGAATGTGTGTATGGCTAATATACATGAATTACATGGGATATGTCGTATATAACATTACTCGACCTCGTGGCCTTACTTAGCAAGTATGTGTATATATGTGTAGACCCATGACACTTGGACTTGATCCAATGACCGTGATCCTAATGAATGTGATTGGTGTCCATATTTTCCAATGCTTGTCCTCTACGTGCATGAAATCCTACAACATAAAATTAAAAATGGAAAGAGTAAGTCGTATGAACAACTCAGTGAGTAAATGCTGAAAATGAAATGTATGACAAAATAACATTTCATATATAATTAAAGTTACTACAAACCTGATTCATGGAGCATAAGTAAATCAAGTAACATAATCTGTGAGGTTTATATTTACATAACTGTAACATGAACTGTAAATCGCATATATGTTTTAAAATTATAACATGACTTGGAAATGAAACTTGATGACATGAGCGTAATCGATGAACATGAAAGCTAAAAACATGATATGACCCAAACCGTGACATGAATAGAAAATATTAGCTGAAACCATGACTGGAAATTGTATGCGTCAAATGGAAACATGACTTCAGAATTGAGACATGATTACACGACCTGAAAGTTATGAAGATGACTTGAAAACACTGATAAGAACTAAAACGTCAACATGAACTGACAATGTAAACATAACTTGAAAACGTAAACAAGCTTGAAAATTTCAATATGCTTGAAAACCATAAACATGTCATGAAAATGAAACATGGCTTGAAATTGTAATATTGAACTGAAACTCGGGCTTATTCTCGAAATACATACTGAAAAAAAAAACTTATCTTGAAAATCTCACCATTATCGTAACCTGGGGGCGTGATACCTACTTAGCGGGACCTGACACCACGTAAGGATGAGAACATGAATATGAACATGAATAAGCCTATTAGGGTTATCAGTGTCTCATGAGGCATCGTCAGCATACCTGAGATAGCAATAAATGAAAGGACGACAATTTACTAATGGTTTCAAAGTATTTTATTTCTTGTTCTTGTAAATCGTTTACTGTAAAACTTTATTTGAAAACCATGGAAATCATGAACTTGAAAACATATCTTGTAGCAACATAATCTGTAAATTGGCACACGAAGAACATGATTTGAAAATTGTAACATGATTCATGGAAAACATAAACTGTAATCTTGTAAACATGACAAATGGGAAACGTAAAAATATCAAATGAAAACTTGTAAACATGACATATAAGCCGAAAACATAACTGACTCGAAACATGTAAATTGTAAGCATGAATATGATAGCTAGGAAACATGACTATGAACCCGTAAACATGACACGTGGAATACATAAACTAGGGACTATATGTTAGGGTTGGTGCTCGGAGTACCAATATAGATCATATTTATGTCCGATTCATGAATATGAATAATTCATTTTCCAATAATATTACTTATTTAATGGTAGCACCTCTTGTCTTTTATATACATATTAGATCTAATTATAATTAGATTGAAACTAAATCTGATTTAGTGATACGTGTATATAAGACAAAGACGCTAGGATTTACATTGTAGTGCATAGTTACAACGTAGTTTATAATTGACATTGGGAAGCATCACTATTAGTTGTATATCCTTAAATAAAGTTCCTGGTCAAGATTTACTAATACGGGTCGATTAGTAAAATCCGTTGAGACCAGTACATGTCGTATATCGTGACTTGGTCCGATGATTTATCCCAAAGAGCCATGAGTCTTGGGAGACTCTTATAGACATGTAGGTGTTTATTTGATAAACACTGAACGACTCACTGAAAATTTCCTAATAGATGGTACACCAAAGTCAATAAGAATCTTCTCGAGTTGAGCGAGCTTAGTGGTTCTTCGACTTGAGATACCACGGTGGATATATGAGTTATTCTCAACGCTTTGATAGCAGTCACGTCACCGATCTATTTAGATCAGACCTCCGCCTGTTCGTTAGGTATGGACTGATGCTCATGATATCCAGTGCGTATCAAGATAGAATCCGTAAGTCCTCTGTACAAGGCATAGGTTTCCTACACATGTTTGCGATCTTGTAAATCCATGGCCGTGGTATAACTTCGGAAGTGAGTTCCGAGTGTTATTTATAGATTGTAAATTTGAAAGTCGACTAAATTATACCATAAGGATTTGACGTTCTTATCTATATCCCAGGTATAATATGGATAGCCTGTGACAGAGGGATTATACGTATGCAATGACCTCGACTTGCATAGTTTATTGAGATTATCTGTGGTCGTCATTATTCATAAGTGGGTGAATTATGGACATGAAATTAGATTTCGTGACGAATAAACCTAAACTTAGAGAGTCCCACAATATGAAGTGTACTCGTTGAGCACTTGGGCAACACGTTATGAATAATATAGATTATTCATAATACTTCACCGAATTAAATGAGTTAATTCAAGCTGTTTAAACGGTTAAACGAAAATACATGTATTAGGGGCATTTCGATCAATTGATAATTAATGTGTATTTATCTTTGATACAAAATTTGATTTGATACATATTAATTATTTGTCAAATGAGATTTTGACACATGCCATTAATATATGTATTTTTTATTTAATGTAAACAAAAATACATATATAATAATAATCGCATTAATTAATTATTTAGATGTTTAAATGTTAAATATCTAGATAATTAAATTATTTCAATATTACATAATTGTTATGCAATATGTTTGATTATTATTGGTTACATGTGGCATGGTTTTATTAAGCTTAAAAGTTTACAAATTGGATTTGTTAACTTAATTGCCATTCTTTCTCACCCTAAGTCGGTTTTGGCCTTGTATTTAAAGTGAAAAATTTTGTTTTCTTCATTCATTAACCTCCATGGCCGAACCTAATCTCCATAAAAGCTCCCAAAATTTTCTTGAAGAATCAATGAAGAAAGTGAAGAATATCAAGAAAGAGTTTAAGGAATTTAGGAGATTTGGAGATAATCTTCATAACTCTTAAACTTAGAAAACTTGTTTATTGTTCTTGAATATCTAGAATAGTTCTAGGTTTCTTCCTTTCTTATATTTTGGGCTTTTTGATTTCGAGGATGGATTTGGAGGCTAGAAGCATGTGTGAAGTTAGATTGGATAATATTATTGTAATATTAGTTCAATTTTATCATTTGATGAGTTGTTTCCATTCTAGAGTGTTATGACCACTCTTGTAACTCCTATAATTATTCTTGGGTTCTTCATTTGTGGTGAATTTGGTTGGTGTAACAATTAATATGATTAATATTGAAAAAATTGGATTTAAAGCATGAAAATGATATTTTTTGTTACAAAATCAGATCTAGAAATTCTATATTTTGGTGATGAAAAGTATGTTGTATAAATATATTGGATGTGTTTTGGGCATTGTAATAATTTCCGGAAATTATTTCGGAGTTGAAATATGCGAAAACGGCGAAAAACGGCGTTACCGGGTGAGTTTCGGGCTTACCGGGTGTCTACTATCCAAACAGTGGATTGGCCACTGTTTAGGCAGCCCATGAACTGCCCAAGCACTATTGGAGCTGACCTGGGCAGCCCCCATGTGTGTTGGTTGGTCGGTCGGTTGGGACAAAAAAATGTTTTATGCCATTTTGTGGAGAAATATTTTCGTAAAAGTTTCGCGATGTTTCTTACCTATTTATGTCGTTATTTGATATCAAATAAATATGTTTAGGTGAAATATGAATGAATTATTCATATTGGATATTGAATAATTTATTTGGTAATTTTAAAAAGTCTTAAGATTACGATTTCACCCGAATCGCGAGCTTCCGCTGCGCCAGCGTCAAAATCTCTACAAAAATGGTATCAGAGCAGGTCTAATCCTTCATCCATTACATTTTTCATGCTTCATATATGATATATAATCCAATTTTGATGTTTGCACATGCATGTAATTTAGATATTTATTGACTTTTCAGTTCTACGCTAACGGGAAACGTAACAGAAATTTAATGGTTAAGTTAAGTTATGTTTTCTAAGATAGAATTGAACTGTTTAGAAGTTGATCTAGATTTAACTATGTATTTGACATAGAGCAAAGCTTTCATGAGGAATATCCCCGCTTAATTAAGGCAGTAAAGTGACATGTATTGGATGCATGTTTCTTGGTCCGTCTTATCAATACGATTTATGGGAATCTTTCTATGGCTACATCTGAGAAAGTGTCAAAGCCATGAGGGCGTTGTTGATAAAATTTTATCGATGCTGGATGTATATTTGATACTAGACAAATTCAAATGAAAGTAGAAATCATGAACGTGCCAAAGCTATCATGACTACATCGGTAGCTTGAGTTTGTCATTGCCCAGTGAAGCCTTGATACGCCTCCTTGTGAAAGTACCAAAGCTGTCATAATGAGAAACGATCAGGACCAAAATCAAGAGTCAGAGTGAGTGTGATTGATAATGAGTTGTCTACCTAATGAATATACGTAGGCGAGATCGTGCCAAAGCTGTGAGTCGAAATATATTCATGAGGTCCACTTCTCACTATGGAATTCGATTTAATTATTGAATTCTCGTTTTCCGTTGGGGATCGCGGTATTACGTAAAGTAGTGAAAGACACTGCTGGGTTAAAAATCCATAACTAAGGCAGTACGTAATATTATAAAAATTGTTGCTTTTGTTTTCCTTTATTCTATATTGTTAATAGAATTAAACTTATAATCCACTGCACGCATATTATTTAAATATGTTTTCTGACTTCACTTATGGTTGCTTATTTCTAGAATATGTTCTAGAATGTTAGACTTGGATATTGTTAAATTAGCCAAAATCATCGGAAACTATTGTTCTGATTTTCTTGAAAATCAAGATGGTTAGTGACTTAGTTACTAAGTCACGATAAGTAATCTAAATAGATATCTGTTTTAGGATATAATTGTCTAGAGAGAATAGTTTCTTGTGCGGCAAGAATTGACGTGAATTAGTTCATGTCTCGAGATTCTTGACTGGCATTAAGAAAACTCCATTAGGTATTTGTTTATCTTATAATGACGTTTCTTGGCTTTAGTGAATTTTAGAAGTCACATGTTTGACACAGTTTGCTAATCAATTATTTGCAATTATTGTGAATAATTGAAGGCAAATTATAGAGCTTAAGAAATGAGATGTGCATAGTTGTGTGTTGGGAATTTCGATTCTCACAATACGACAACTATAAGTATTGGATACCAAATCTCCTGTCTAGTTATTTAAAATAGTGTTTAATGATTGTTTTTTTTTATATTTGATATCAGAACTTGCGACTATTGGATAGTTATTTGTTCTTTATAAACAATTGTTACATATTTTAAAATGACTAGTAGTTTCATTGATGAAGAGATAAACATTAAAAAAAATATTTGGTTGACTAAATAACTTAGAACAGTGTTTTATGAGATTTTATCACATAAACATTAGATGCTTATTTCGTATAGTAAAGGATGGTCTGATATAAGATCACACCATATATCCTTATCCATTTAATGAATATTGTATTCAGGATGTGATTAAATCTCATTTAACCAATGATCGTCATTGGACCACTGACTTATTAAACTAATACATTGGATGTATGTAGTTTAATGAGTTATAAATTACCTTGGATAGTTTTCTTTACTTTGTAACTTAGTTAATGAGTTGTCATGAATTAGTTACATTTTTCTAAAAGTATATATATTGAACGTCTTGAATGGTTCGAGAACTTTCAATATGTTTCTGATGAAATGCGGATAAAATATTTTGAATGGTTCAAAGATATTCTATTTGAAGTGTTGAAAACTATATTTTTTTAAAAATTCATCGTGAGCCTTTGAATTGTTCAAGGATGTTTGATATGATAAAACATATGAATTTATGACAATTAGTTATAAAGTTATTTAATGAATGTGATTCTTACTCAATAATATTCTTTTACGATTCCATTGTGATGGAATTGATCAGGGGGAGAAATCGAATCTTATATGATCTGATTCGTTTGATATTGAGTGTTACCAAATTAGTTTTCAATACTCTTGGGGATATGCTCCAGTAACACTAATTTATTTTTTTAATTAAGGTTCCATTAGTTTCTACAGTTACGTATATAATAAGTATAAGTAGAAAATTTGAATCTTAAAAGGTTTGAGATTTGAATCTTTCTTTTGTGTAATAGTTATATAATTGAAAGTATTTGCGCCTTGGAGGTACAAGTAAAAGTTTATCATTTATTCTATTTAATAGAATATTATATTCTATTTGATAGAATATTATATTCTATTTGATAGAATATCTTTTATACGATCCCGAGCAATAAAATAATTTTATTACTTGATGTGTAATATTATAGTTGTAGAAAAGACTTGACTTATTGAAGTTAAATGTGAGAATGATAAGCTATAAATGGAACTACATAATTAATAAGATTAAATGACCCTAAGACATCTTCCGTATAAGTTTATAGAATGTCAGAATTATTTACAAAGTATTTGATACTTAATGGTTCTGTTGTTTTCTTATTGAAGAAAATTATCCTATAACTTACAGTGGGAGTGATATTTGATTTTGATTTCGGATGTTAGAATTAAACCATTGATCTAAGATTGTTCGTAGCTTACTACGATCAAGTTTGGAACTTGATTGAGCTTTCGTTATGAATCGTTCATAAAATATGCAAATTGTTTGCACAACAAAAGCAAAGTGAGCTTATTAAAGGTTTGACCTTTATAGTATGATAGTGAGAAAGGTTAGACTCAACAATCTATTGTAAATTCTGAGGAAACTTATCTCTAGTCACACTAATTGAACAATTAAAGATCTGTTGGTTAATGTTGATATTAAACTATGTATTTTGGCTAAAGAATGCAAAACGGCTTTCTTGAATGGTTTCTTTGAATGAGAGATCTGTTGTGGTTTCTTTGTTTGAAGAGTTTATTCTAGAATGGCCCTAGAGTTTGTATTCTGCTAAGATCACAGTTTGATATACTAGCTTATTGAGCCTATTGTAGACTCATGTGAGCTTTCCGGAAATTTGTGTTCTCTAATTTTGATTACAGTCAGATTGTCTGATTTTATCTAAGCATAGAGAATACATATTTGATAATAGGGTCAGTGGGAGTGTACAAATTTCTTTCTAATGTTATATATCCTAAGTCTTCTTTTCTATGTGAATGTAGTGGGAGTAGTCTCTGTTATATTTGATATAAAGTTTCATATATGATATAAAACTAAGAGACTTTTGAGATGTTCCCATTCGTCGTGCATTAGATATGATCTAACAAATGACACATCAAAACTATATGTATGACAGTTAGTATAACTGTTTGACAGTTAGTGTGCCTTTTATATATAATATTCATCTTTCGTAAAGGATGGTTCATTTGTCGAAAGAGAAATTGATTAGAATGTCTAGTAAATCTTATGCATTATAGGATGATGGCATAATGAATACTATATTATGTGCGATTAAAGATATCAATTTAATCGTAATTGTTACGAATTATTTTGATACCATGTAGACTATAGGATGTGTCTTGAAACATTTTCTTCCTTATCTTGGAGATATTAAGAATGAGTTTCTTATTCATGGAAATATAGTTCGCAACCATTAGAATCAAATTAATTTTGAGTCTAACTATGACATAAGATGATCTATGTCATATAAAGTTAGAAACGATGCAGTGGGAATGTCACTGTTGATTATACTAAATTAGTAGAATTAGTTGTAACTTATGAAGTTTTGACTTATGAGGTTGCATAGTGACTTTATAGATTAGAAGTTTTAAGATTAGTATTTTGTTTGCGGTTGTCTAGATAGTATTTTGGATTTGATCTCTAAATACATTGGCAACTTAATAGCTATAGCACAATATTGATATTACATCTGAGTCATATTGTTGTAGAACTTGGGTTCTACAAAATATGAATGATGATGGTTAAGGGAAACGATTGAGTTTGTTGGACAAACTCAATTTGGTATAGTGGGCTTACTTGTTGTTGCCTACCTTTTGAGTGCTAGGTGAGCTCTTCAGATCCATGAGTATGTGATACACATTTAGATGTATATTTGATACTGTGGATTGACACTATAGCAAGTTGGAGAAATTGTTAGGTACATATTCTATCTAATTACGATTAGATATCTAATTATGATTAGATTGAAACTAAATCTGATTTAGCGATACGTGTATATTAGACAAAGACCCTAGGATTTACAATGTAGTGCGTAGTTACAACGTAGTTTGTAATTGACATTGGGAAGCGTCACTATTAGTTGTATATCCTTAAATAAAATGCCTGGTCAAAATTTACTAACACGGGTCGGTTAGTAAAATCCGTTGAGACCAGTACATGTCGTATATCATGACTTGGTCCAATGGTTTATCCCAATGAACCATGAATCTCAGGAGACTCATATAGACATGTAGGTATTTATTTGATAAACACTGAATGTCTTACTGAAGATTTCCTAATAGATGGTACACCAACGTCAATAGGAATCTTCTCGAGTTGAGCGAGCATAGTGGTCCTTCGACTTGAGATACCACGGTGGATATATGAGTTATCCTCCACAATTTGATGGCAATCACGTCACCGATCTATTTAGATCAGACCTCTATCTGTTCGTTGGGTGTTGACTGATGCTCATGATATCCAGTGCGTATCAAGATAGAATCCGTCAGTCCTGTATACAGGGCATAGGTTTCCTACATGTGTTTGCAAACTAGTAAATCCATGGCCGTGGTAGAACTTCGAAAGCTAGTTCCGAGTGTTATTTATAGATCGTAAATT
This sequence comes from Zanthoxylum bungeanum, assembly GCA_019454045.1. Taxonomy (NCBI): domain Eukaryota; kingdom Viridiplantae; phylum Streptophyta; class Magnoliopsida; order Sapindales; family Rutaceae; genus Zanthoxylum; species Zanthoxylum bungeanum. The sequence goes on from SKCR01023661.1 coordinate 94,047, forward strand.
TAAAAGTAGACTATATTATACCATAACGATTTAACGTTCTTATCTATATCTCAGGTATAATATGGATAGCCTGTGACGGAGAGATTATACGTATGCAATGACCTTGACTTGCATAGTTTAGCGAGATTATCCGTGGTCGTCATAATTCATGAGTGGGTGAATTATAGACAGGAAATTGGATTTCGTGACGGATAAACCTAAACTTAAGGAGTCCCACAATATGAAGTGTACTCGTTGAGCACTTGGACAACACATTATGAATAATATAAATTATTCATAATACTTCACCGAATTAAATGAGTTAATTCGAGTCGTTTAAATGGTTAAACAAAAATACACGTATTATGGGCATTTCGCTCAATTGATAATTAATGTGTATTTGTATTTGATACAAAATTTGATTTGATACATATTAATTATTTGTCAAATGAGATTTTGACACGTGCCATTAATATATGTATTTGTTATTTAATGTAAATAAAAATACATATATAATAATAATCGCATTGATTAATTATTTAGATGTTTAAACGTTAAATATCTAGATAATTAAATTATTTCAATATTACATAATTGGTATGCAATATGTTTGATTATTATTGGTTACATGTGGCATGGTTTTATTAAGCTTAAAAGTTTACAAATTGAATTTGTTAACTTAAAGGTTATTATTATTATTTAATTAGATTAAAAAATTTCCAAATGACCAAATTGCCATTCTTTCTCACCCTAAGTCAGTTTTTGCCTTGTAATTAAAGTGAAAACTTTTGTTTTCTTCATTCATTAACCTCCATGGCCGAACCTAATCTCCATAAAAGCTCCCAAAATTTTCTTGAAGAATCAAGGAAGAAAGTGAAGAAAATCAAGAAAAAGTTTAAGGAATTTAGGAGATTTGGAGGTAATCTTCATAACTCTTAAACTTAGAAAACTTGTTTCTTTTTCTTGAATATATAGAATAGTTCTAGGGTTTCTTCCTTTCTTAGATTTTGGGGCTTTTTGATTTGGAGGATGGATTTGGAGGCTAGATACATGTGTGAAGTTAGATTGGATAATATTATTGTAATATTAGTTCAATTTTGTCATTTGATGAGTTGTTGTCGTTCTAGAGTGTTATGACCACTCTTATAACTCCTATAATTATTCTTGGGTTCTTCATTTGTGGTGACTTTGGTTTGTGTAACAATTAATATGATTAATATTGAGAAAATTGGATTTAAAGCATGAAAAAATGATATTTTTTGTAACAAAAACAGATCTAGAAATTTTGTATTTTTGGTGATGAAAAGTATGTTGTATAAATGTATTGGATGTATTTTGGGCATTGGAACAATTTCCGAAAATTGTTTCGGAGTTGAAATATGCGAAAATGGCGAAAAGCGGCGTTACCGGGTGAGTTTCGGGCTTACCGGGTGTCTGTTGTCCAAACAATGAATTGGCCACTATTTGGGCAGCCCATGAACTTCCCAAGCACTATTGGAGCTGACCTGGGCAGCCCCCATGTGTTTTGGTTGGTCGGTTCGGACAAAAATATGTTTTATGCCATTTTGCGGAAAAATATTTTCGTAAAAGTTTCGCGATATTTATTACCTATTTATGTCATTATTTGATATCGAATAAATATGTTTAGGTGAAATATGAATGAATTATTCATATTGGATATTAAATAATTTATTTGGTAATTTTAAAAAGTTTTAAAATTACGATCTCACCCGAACCGCGAGCTTCCATTGTACCCGCGTCAAAACCCCTACACTATACACATGAATTGTAGACTTGCATAACATGGACTGAAACATGCAAATCATGAATCGAAAATATGTGATCATAAACTGATATGTGTATTGTCTTATGCATACAATTATCGTACGAAATTCATTACCTATTTTAGAATAAGTATGAATGAACGTCGTCTGAACAGATTTCCTAACTAATACTTCTATCATAGCAACACATAAAATGAAAACATAACTTGTAAACATGGAATATGAAAATTTAAATTATAACATGTGACTTGTGCGAAAATTGAAAACTAAAATGTAACTTGAAAACTAAGACCTGATAACATGATCATAAGCATGAAAACTAAAAGCATAACTAGAAACATATATATATATATATATATATATATATATATATATATATATATATATATATATATATATATATATATATATATATATATATGACTTGCAAGGCATGGAATGTAAAACATATATTATAATACGTAAAATTGAAATAAACATATCACAAATATAATAATTTAGAAACATGAGAAAGTGAAGAGCATTCACTCACAGAACCGACTTCATAATGCTTGCATGCTCAAATGAAACTAGAAAGATTCTCATACGTAGAATCTATAATTCATATGTTCAAAGATGCGGTTAACACGTGAATATTTACAGTCCTTCACAAGCGTGTGAACAATACATAGGCCTACTGCTAACACGGAAGCTTATGGCGTTATCTGACATCCTAGAGAAAAACTTAGAATAAATTAAAATTGGTCCTAGATTTGGCTTCAAGTCGCGACGCAAGATGGTGCGTGTTGCGACGCCAACCCTAAAGTTGATTGCATCATGACACTTAATAAGGAAAATGCAAGTCAAAGAGCTACTTTTGGTGTCGCTTAGCGACATCAGCCGATTCCAGTACTAGTCTGTATCACACAATTGCCAACTCCTATGGAAAAACCAACACCACCATACCACCATATTCAATCATAAGCATTTCCCTCAATTAACAATATGTTCCATTTCTAACCAAAAACACAAAAGGTTCATGACATTAACACAATCTAACCTTAGACCCTAACTCATCTCAATACTCATCATTTTCAATTAATTTCATGCATAATCCATGGCAATACACCACTTTAAACATAGATAAGCAATCAAAAGGACATAAACATGCAATATTTTCACATTCCCGCACCTAGGGTTTCATGAATTATAAAATCAAAACTTGAAAATGCAAGTTGTGGTTTACAACAAGCCATAAAGTGAAGGGAAAACTTACTAAGCTTACTTGATTCTCTTGAAAGCAATAAAATCCCGATCTAACTAAAATAGCCATGAGAATTGAAGAAATTTTGGGGGGGGGGGGGATTGGGTAATTTTCGTGGGGGAGAAATGAAAAGAAAGATGAATAGTAAAGCTTTTTATATGTACCATAAAATATTTGGAAATCAAATACTATTATTTAGTTGCCATATGTCAAAATATACACCACATTCTCATCACTATGTAGGGCAGCCCGAAAAATACTCAAACTTTGAGAAAATACATAACATGAAAGTTGTACTTCCATGTCTAAGCTTTTTAACAGTACCAAAATCACTAAAAATAGACATATGTAGCTTATATTATAGCCAAAATACTGAGGGCCATTCAAAAAAGCGGATAAATTAAAAAGGATACTAAAGCTTCAGAAAATTATTCCAAACACCCGAAAAGGGTTGCAATGACTTCAATTCTATTAATACATGATTATATGCATAAATACATATCGTGTATGAACAAAATGACCACACTATACATGTCATGATAACTGAGGTATTACAAAATTGAGGTAAACCTTACAACAGGCGAAAAAGTCTCCTCGTAGTCAATTCTTTCATGTTGTGTATACCCTTTCGCTACAAGTCATGTTTTATATCTTTTGATATTGCCATCAACATTACGCTTTATTTTGAGAATCTATTTGTTCCCAATGGCTTTGCATTGTAGATCAACCACTTCCTAAACTTGGTTAAATCTTATTGATTTTCTTTCTTCTTCTATTGCTTTCATCCATTTCTCTTTAGCAGGACATTGAAGAGCCTCTTTTATGTATCTTGGCTCTTCATCCTCTTGAGTAGAATCATAAAAGCCTCTCATTCGATATCAAAACAACGTCGATGAATGCCTACATGATTACTATGTCGTAATTGAGACTCTGGTTGAGGAACTAATTCCTCACTATCTATATTATTCCCACTTGGATCTTGTACATTACTCTCACTTGAATCATATACATCACTCCCTCTTTGATCACGTATAGAAGACTCATGTGAAACTAATTCATCGTCATTTTGAGACACATCTGAATCTAATTCATTATCATTTCTCAAATTTCTCCTATTTGAATTAGGTAAATTTTAGTGTTCACTAATTATGAGATTCACGTGATCTTGAGTTTCATAAAGAGATAAATCTTGACCTATCTCTCTCTATTTAGGAAAATATGTTTCTAAAAACGTGATATCTTGTGATTCAAATTATGTCATACATCCACTTTCGTGCTCATCTATGCACATATAACATTTAGATTGTTTATAATATCTTATGAAGATATTTTTTTCATTTTGGGCCTAATTTTCCATGTTTGTCAAAACTCACATGGACATAGGCCGCAAAACCCTAAGGCTTCAGAAAGTGAAGATTTGGTTTACAATATGTCCATAACTCATATGGTATGGTGGTAAGTAATTTGGAAGGCACACGATTAAATATATATGCAGCAGCCAATAACGCATCGCCCCAATGGGTTATAGGCAAATGTGTTTGTGCCATCATGGACCTAACCATTTCAAGAAAAGTTATATTTTTTCTTTCCGTAGCACCATTTTGTTGCGGAGTAGCGGGAATAGTCAACTGACGATAAGTACTTAATTACTTTGTCATTACTTAATTCTCTGAATTGATCAATTAAGTACTCATGACCAACTTTCATATGCCGACTCCTTTGACTTCAACTCGCGAGTTGTTGGTGACGTATATCCATTTCACCCCATGTCATCGAAATTCCACGAAGGTATCTCTATCTTTTGCTATATGGTTTGTGGCTCTTGAGTCTACAATCCACAAGGGATTAGATTCAGTTAGAAAGATTGAACTTAAATGGCAGATTGTGAAGCCCATACCATTAACGGCTACTAGTATTCCTGGAATGCTTGGAATGTTCCAGAATATATGTTTTTGTTATTTATTATCTTCTGCCTGATGTTTTAAATGTTTAAATTTGTTTGAAAGGTGGTTTTGTCTCTTACTTAATTAAAAGAATTTAACTGTTGACTTCATATGTTGTTCCATAAACTCATGTTTAAGATATTGCTGAATATTGATATATGGCAAGATGTAATGCTATCATTATATTCCAAGCTTATCAAAGTAAAATGAGCTCTAGTTTTTGTAGTGATCTTTTTCTTTCCATGAAACACAATTTACCATTGTTTAGCTCACGTATTTCATCCATAATACATTAGGACTCTTTATTCCATTCCATTCTAATTTTGATTTGCATAAGAGGGTAATTTTTTCTAAAGGTGTTCTTACCAATTACTTTTCCTGATAAGTGTGGTTTGATCCTACCTTGCTGTCAGATTATTTATGCTAGATTTTGCCCAAATACTTTACACTAAGATTTTGGTTGTGATACTGAATTTTAAAGTTTAATTCAATAATTCAATACTTTACAATAATTTTGCTTTGGAGCAACAACTTCATACTGCAAGGCAAGAACTAAGTCATGCATTGTACTAGCTAGGTAATGGCTGATAAAGTTTAATTCTCATATTATCTCCTTATTTGAGGGGTTTTGTTTTGTTTTTGTTTTTTTTTTTTTATTATTATTGTGTGTGCTGTGAAAATAATGGGAATATGAGTTTTGACTGCGAAAAAAAATTGATCTTATAGATAATTAGTTTACAGCCATGCTGCTATCTCCTTTAAATGATCTTATAGATAATTATATATACTGACCTTAGCATATTCATTCATCCCCAACATGATGCTTACAGCATCAACTGCCGTTACATCAAATGCTGCTCTCTTAGCACTGGGAAAAGAGGTTCTTTCTCCCGCATACTTTTAGGTTTATTTTTGTTTCTATATATGTCAAATTTACCTTTACTTATTATCTCATTCAATATCCAGCCACCGAGGATGAGGATTTGGGCCCTGGTGGAAAGAAAATACGTGCTTGAATTTCTCTTGCCACTATTACTGAGCTGACATAATGTAATGCAGCTCTTTCACAGCCGCGGAAAAAGCAGCAGGTACTCTTATTGATGTGGATAATTATACTGACGTATTATTGGTGATTTTTTTTGGAAACGTTGGTAACCCCGCCGTTAAACAACCCGATCCGAGTTTAAGCGTAGGAGATAAAACCTGAATTTGATTTGTAATTTTTCATCTATTTTTCTTGTTTAGCACTTTAGACAAGAAATAGTTTAAGTTTCAGATACCCAGCTTTCTAGTCATCCTCTTCACAAAACTAGGAAACCTGACATTCTTTCTCTTGATATCCATAACTCCAGGGTATGTTATCCCTACATTTGAATTTAATTCACAATTTCTCTGTAGTATTTGATACCAAAATTAAGAGATATGATGTAGTAGTTTAGTGTACATGCAGTGAAGGCAGAATCTGATTTATTATTTGAATGATGTTTTGAAAATTTCGACACCAAAGTTTAAGCAGTTCTTTAGTTTAATCCACAACTATTGTGTTTGCATTCTCATTTTTCATGCTCTTGGTTTTTTACAATTCCCTCATTATCTCCAACATTTTATTTGGTAACAAAATGTCCACACACTTTTTCATACCTCAATTTCTGATCTTTCCATTTAATCTTTTTATGCCTATTGTAATTGCCCCCACTGTTCCTTCTATTAGGAGGAGATGAGAGATGAGAGGAATTTAAATTCCTTAATAATTTTCAATGTTTAATTTGCATCTTTAGGATGAAATTTGATTTCCAATGAAATTCAAATTCCATGGAATGAGGGAATTTGAATTCCTCATCAATAATAAAGGAATTTAAATTTCCCACCTATTAAAATAAAAATATTCCATAATTATTCTTCAAATGAATTAGTTCTAGAATATTATTACTAATTTATTTATTACTTTTGTAATATTTACGAAACTTGCTAATACAACTGAATAAATATTATATTTGAATAATTTATTACTAATTTATTGGACGGGGACCGGTGAAATTACCGACAAGCACTCAAACAACAAATACAATTATACCCAAAAGGGGCTGAATTTGGTATGTGACAAAATAATGTGGAATTAACAATTCTTTATAATTTTACCAATTAAGCTTAGTGTGCAATTTTCTCAAACATAATTTATTACCAAATGCAAGTTTCTAAACAATATGGAAATATAAAACAAACTTGCAATAACTAAAGGTGTTTAGGGATAGAGAGCGAGATTTATAATAGTTCGACCAATAATGATTACGTCCACTTCTCCAAGCCACGCTTGAAGCTTTCCATTATGTAAATGTGAATTCACACATTACACCATGAGTTTTACCCTACTCACTCACAAACCAAGAGTTATGTCTCTAGGTTCACTCTAAATCTTTACACAAGAGTTTTGTTCCTAAGCTTACTCAAAACCTTTACGCAAATTTACCCTTTTGAGTATACCCACTCAACAAAGGTTTTACAACCACAATTGTTTAAAATAAAAAGAATATTTTACGACACCACTTGGGTACTCACAAAGGATAAAAAAGATTAAGGATGTGAGTTGCTAACCCAAGTAATCTCAAGCCCACTAAATATGTATGAAGATGTAGTGTGTGAGATGATTAAGAGAGTGTATGATAAAGAAGATTAAAGTTTCTCTCTATGTTTTTGCTTCAAAGAAAATATATGAAGGTGTTAAAACTTGACAAAAACGGAATGGGCATTCAATTTATAATGAAAGTGAAAACTGCCCCAATTCTCTATCTTGAGACCGGTATGTCGATTTATAGTGGTCGATATATCGGTCCTGCAAATTCAAACGGCTATATTCAAAATATGACCGTTGAGCATAAAGAGTATGACCAACTAGATTACTGACCGGTATGGACTGGATTGGTTCCAGTAGATGCAAACTTCAGACTGATCGATATGGTAGACTCGTATGAAGTAGTCTGATTCCAAAGAGCATGTAAAACTGCCCAAAGTAGAGCAGGGATACCAATATGTCGGTTCAGGAATCGGTGTACCCGTCACAGTGCAGAAACACAAATTTTAAAGATTAAAACATTATGCACATGACCCAAATACATTTTATGAATGTGTTTACTTTTAGGTGAGACCTAGTGCTACTCATACTCAGTTTGAATTTTAGCCCAATTGCGATTTTAATCCGTACATGTCAAATACTTCGTCTTCCACTTTGGATTTAGCTTCTCTCTGAAACTTGATGCGTTTATTCACATTGCAGACTGTTCAAGTGTGGCAGGGGTCTGAAGATGGAAATTATGATTGTGAGGACACTTTGAAGGATCATACTGCTGAGGTAAATATGTCAATTTTAAGCATGTGTGAAGCAGTATAACCTGTGAATTCTGTATCGTCCACCTATGATTTCGTACATCGTAAGACTTGGCTATAATATTGGAATTTGAGTTACAATTTCTAAATATTGGAAATTAGAAATTTTTTTTTTTTAATTAAGTGTATTATTGTTATACATTGTAAAATATTTGATATCCTTGATATTCAGTGTTTATTTTTTTATGTCATCATGACATAAGGTGAAACTTGTCAGATCAATGGGGATTAATTAGCCTAGTTTGAATTTGCTTTTTGTTTTTTACTTGTTTACGAGTAGTGCTTTTCTTGGTGATTGTTATACTAACATGTCACGAACAACTACTTTGTGACCGCATCTGTTGATAATACCTGGTATGACTTTTACGATATTTCATATGGTTCCGAATGTCTCTCCATCTCGATCCCTCTCCTCTCATTTTCTTTTTCTACTTTCAATAGAGTTTGAACCAAAATGATTCTGCATATTATATTTCATTGATGTCGTGATCTAACTAAAATGTTTGAACTGGACAGACGGCAGCCCATGATGATGGTGTGAAGCTGTGGGACCTGCGTAAATTGAACAACTTTCGGTCATTTGAATCTTCTGGTTCTGATACGCCTACCAACTCAGGTATGTGTTAGCTTGACATTTTCTGCTTCGTAGATGTCCTCTTTTCTTTGCCATGGAGTAATTTACATGCTCTTTCAATACGTATGAACTCATTGGAAAAGTTTCAGATCTTGCTTTTCGGATTAGTAAATTATCATTAATCCTTGTCATCTCCTTTTTAGTTCACAAAACTATTATGGCATATGTGATCTTCTGTCAATGTTTGAAAGAGCACAAATTTATTGACAAAGTTATGTGCATCTGCAGAGTCTACCAAGTGGACAGTGTTAAAGCGGATTGGAATTGTATCAAAATTTTTCCTGATTTATCCGCTACAGGACCCAATAGGTAAAATCGTTAAGAAAGATGGATAAATGGATTGTTAGTTCCATTTTTGTTGTTAATGTCCGTAACAAAACATGTTCAATTAAGTTGTAATGAGTCTTGAAGATCTCAGAGTAATTGGACAAGTATTTGGCCAACATCATATAGAGATATCAGAACGATATTCACTCTTTTGAATATTCCAGAATATTTAGAGCTTGAATTGACATGAGTTCAATTGCATTGGAAAGTAGACTTGAAGATGATCGCGTACATATAAATAACGCATGATTTGGCCAAGGGGCGAGAAAGTTACAAGCGTTTTAAGTTGCACTTGGAAACCAGTCCATGACCTGCGTTCGAGTTGCGTTCATATTTGTGTTTGAACTTCTGGAGGCAGAAACTTTGCGTTTGAGTTGCGTTCGAACATATGCTGCAAGTAGGATATTTCGGACACGTTTTTAAGCCAAAATAACACTAAAAAACTCTTTCATTTGCTCTACCTATATAAACAAACATTAAGCCACATTCATAAGGGTTGGAAACATATTGATCAAAGCCTAAACACATACTTAATTTTTCAATCTACTCTTTTCTCACCTTGAAGACTCTTTTGTTTCTTGTATTCTTCATTGTTGGTGAGATCTGCCTTTGTTAAACCTTCAACACAACAAACCCAACTTCCTAAGCCTTCAGAGTTCTTAAGGAGGAAGATTGCCAGTTGCAATTTCGGCGTCCAGAGCTTGCAGAGTAGTTCCGCTCAGAGACTTTAGAGGTTCTGAAGAAAATTGTGGGCTTTGAGCTCGAGGAGTTCTTCGAGTTCTTGCATTCTAGAGGTACTAGAGTCGGTGGAGTTGCCGTCATAGGTCTTTTACCATGGTTGTAAGTATTTCTCTATTATAGTGGATTTTGGACTGGTAGCCGAGATACCCGGAGTGGTTTTTTACTTGCATGAGTTTTCCACTTCGTCACCAAAATAACTTGGGTTGATTTTGTGTTGTTGATTTATTTTATGCTTTAATATTCTGTTTTGATTTATTGCAATATTTAGAAAAACCATAGTGAAAAACCATAGTGACAATATTTAGAACTTGTCTTAGTTATTGTGTTAATTCCGTATAGGGTTAGAACTGTTGGAAAATGCTTATTATTGAGCATTTTGAGGCACAATTTTAAGCATTGTCCACTTCGTGTTAGTGGTTGTTTTTGAGTGATTCGGATACTCCTCCGTGAGTAGTTCGGAATGGTATATTCATATGCTTAAAATGGTGTTTGAGTGAATGAGAAATTGTTGCTCAAAGTTCACCCAATGGTGTTGGAAAATAAGGAGAATTGAGCTTCTCCCATATGGGAAAGCTATAGAGGGAAAGTTATGGTTATATATGATTGCTCATATGTAGATGAGTAAGAGTTATAAGGATAAAGGCTCTCTCTACGTGCGGGGGGGGGGGGGGGGTGCAAATCAAATCCGAATCAAGCTTGTCTCATGTGCACCCGCGTGTCATGCGTACACGAATGCCGGACCAAATTGTGCGGGCCTGGCTCAGCCAATTTTTGGCATATCTCTTTAATTTTTTCCAAGCCTCTTGATGTTCCACAACAGTTAATTTAATTAACTTGGTGGTTACAACAAGTGAAAGGCCTCCTATTTATGAGATATAATTGGCATGTTATTTCTTTAAAATTGAAAAAGTGTATTTCGTTTTTTTTAAGAGTTGAATACAGAAAACAAGTTTTAAGTTTTTGTTAAGAGAGTTCAAGCACTTCAGTTGTTCGTTGCAGTCGAATTTGGTGGTGCCCATTTTCGTCTATTTTCCGTTGCATCCTCGGAAACAGACGTCTCGCGTTCTACTACACCAATCGGTAGGGGACGAATTTATTTTAAGGAGATTGTTGCCGCATCAACAAGCCTCTGAATTCTCTCAGTTTGTGCTGCCTTCGTTGCTGTACTTTTCCTGTCGACTGATTTACTGATTTCTCGTTCTTTGTCCGCACTTGTCCTGTTGCTATTCTATTAATTGTATCACTGTTGTTAATTGTGTCATTTATGTTCGGTTTACTATTTGTTCAAAGTCCATTGTAAGAACACAGTAACCAAATAAGTTGTAATAGTCTTAAAACAAATTCGGTCTGTGGATATGGAAAACAGTCCAAACACAGTTGATCCGAATGTGGCAGCCTCTTCGGCTGGCCAAAATATTGTGGCAGTCTCTGTGGCTGGCCAAACTGCTGTGGCAGCCTCTTCGGCTGGCCAACATGCTTCAGCCTCCGGGCTTAATATGGCAGCCTCTGTGGCTGGCCAAGGTGTTGCTGCCTCTGTGGCTAGACAACATGTTGGACATGTGAGCCATGTCAATCCTGCTGCGGAAAAACCTGAAAAATTCAGTGGTCAGAATTTCAAACGGTGGCAACAGAAAATGTTTTTCTACTTGACCACGTTGAACCTTGCTAGGTTCCTAAAGGAAGATGCTCATGTACCCAAAGAGGGTGAGAATGATATTCAAGTGATAAGTGTCATCGATGCTTGGAAACATTCTGAATTCCTATGTAGGAATTATGTGCTGAATGGGCTGAGTGATTCCTTGTAGAGTGTGTACGCTGGAATGAAAACAGCAAAAGGGCTTTGGGAATCTTTAGATCGAAAATATAAAACTGAGGATGCCGGTACTAAGAAATTTGTCGTAGGCCGTTTCCTAGATTTTAAGATGGTTGATTCCAAAACTGTGTTAAGTCAAGTACAAGAATTGCAAATTATTCTAGCAGAAATTCATGCTGAGGGGATGGTTTTAAGTGAAACCTTCCAAGTAGCCTCGATAATTGAAAAACTACCACCTAGTTGGAAAGATTTCAAGAACTATCTAAAGCATAAGCGAAAAGAAATGAGCATTGAAGACTTGGTTCTTAAGCTTAGAATTGAGGAAGATAACATAGTATCTGACAAAAGAGGAATAACTCATGAGGCCAAAGCAAATGTTGTTGAACATGGCCATAAGAACAAGAACCCTAAGAACAAAGGGTCAAAGATGGGCCCTAAAGGAGGAGTTTCCAAGAAATCCAAATTTCAAGGAAGATGCTTCAACTGTGACAAAATGAGTCACAAGTCTTCTGAGTGCAGACTGCCAAAGAAGAAAAAGAATCAAGAGGCTAATGTGATGGAAAACATGACTCAAGATGTTTCAGGCATTAACCTTTCAGCTGTGGTTTCTGAGGTGAATCTAGTGGGTTCTAACCCAAGAGAGTGGTGGATTGACACTGGTGCCACTCGACATGTGTGCTCGGATAAGAGCATGTTTTCTTCATTTGAGCCTACTGGTAATGGGGAAAAAATATACATGGGAAATTCAGCAACATCTGAGATTGAAGGTCAAGGCAAGGTGATTCTGAAGATGACCTCTGGGAAAGAGTTGACTTTGAACAACGTTCTGTATGTACCAGAAATACGGAAGAATCTTGTGTCTGGATCACTTCTGAACAAGCATGGATTTCGGATGGTGTTCGAGTCTGATAAAGTAGTTTTGACTAAAAATGGAATGTATGTGGGAAAATGATATGTAACTGATGGGCTCTTTAAGCTCAATGTAATGGTTGTTAAACCCAAAAATATCAATAAAGCTAGTTCTTCTGCTTATATTGTTGAGTATTCTAATTTATGGCATGGTAGATTAGGACATGTTAATTTTAATTCATTGCGGAAATTAATTAACATGAATCACATTCCCAATTTTAAAATTGATATAAACATAAGTGTGATACTTGTGTTGAGGCAAAACTAACTAGATCATCCTTTCATAGTATTGAAAGAAACTGAACCACTTGATCTAATTCATACCGATGTATGTGATTTTAATTCAATACAATCGAGAGGCGGTAATAAATACTTTATTACCTTTATTGATGATTGCATAAGATTTTGCTATGTGTATTTGATGAAAAGCAAGGACGAAGCTATAGAGAAATTTGTTCTCTATAAGAATGAAGTTGAGAACCAACTGAATAAAAGAATTAAGGAGTTAAGAAGTGATCGTGGTGGTGAGTATGTTTTTCCTTTTGAATCACTTTGTGAACAAAATGGAATCATACATCAAACCACAGCTCCTTATTCACCTCAATCCAATGGGATTGTAGAACGAAAGAATCGTACCTTGAAAGAGATGATGAACGCTATGTTAATCAGCTCTGGCTTACTTCAGAATATGTGGGGAGAAGCTGTTTTATCAGCTAATTACCTTTTAAATAAGGTACCACGGAAAGAAGCAGGGAAAACTCCTTATGAAATGTGGAAAGGAAGAGTACCTTCCTATAAATTCCTACGAGTGTGGGGGTGTCTTGCCAAGATAGTCATTCCTCCACCTAAAAAGGTGAAGATATGACCAAAAACTGTTGATTGCATTTTCATAGGATATGCACATAACAGTAATGCTTATCGATTTCTTGTGTATGAGTCTAATATACCAGATATTCACAAGAATACGATAATGGAGTCGAGGAATGCATCCTTTTTCGAATGCGTTTTTCCTTGTAAAACTAATTCGAATTCAAATGTGCACAAATGGGCACATGAGACTATCATTGAAGATAGCCAGGACCAAGAACACATATATGTTTCAGAGGATCAATAAGTTGTTGAACTTGAACCAAGACGTAGCAAAAGAGCTAGAACGGAAAAATCATTTGGTCCAGATTTTCTGACATTTTTGTTAGAAAATGATCCTCAAAGCTATAACGAAGCTGTAAGGTCAGCTGATGGTGCTTTGTGGAAAGATGCCATCAATAGTGAAATTGAATCCATCTTACAAAATCACACCTGGGAGTTAGTGAATTTTCCTCCAGGATGTAAACCTTTAGGGTCCAAGTGGATTTTCAAAAAGAAAATGAAGGCAGATGGATCAATTGACAAGTACAAAGCAAGACTTGTAATTAAGGGTTACAGACAACGTGAAGGTCTTGATTACTTTGATACTTATTCTCCTGTAACGAGAATAAATTCCATAAGGATGATACTAGCGATTGCAGCTTTGCGCAATCTTGAGGTACATCAGATGGATGTGAAAATAGCCTTTCTGAATGGAGATTTAGATGAAGAAATCTACATGGAACAACCTGAAGGCTTTATAGCTCCAGGACAAGAAAAGAAAGTCTGTAAGTTAGTTAAATCCTTATATGGATTGAAACAAGCCCCGAAAAAGTGGCATAAAAAGTTTGATGACACCATGTTGGCAAATGGTTTCAAAATCAATGAATGTGATAAATGCATTTATGTCAGAGAGACAGAAGTTGGCTATGTCATTTTATGTCTCTACGTTGATGACATACTAATTGTCGGGAGTAATGTTAAAATGGTAAAATCCACCAAGAATATGCTGAAATCTAAGTTTGACATGAAAGACATGGGTCTAGCAGATGTCATTCTGGGAATAAAGATCTCGAGAAGTTCAGATGGACTTATTCTTGATCAGTCGCACTATGTGGATACAATTCTTGGTAAATTCAACAATGATGATCTGCTGCTGTGGCAAGAACTCCTTTAGATGTGAGTCTACATCTATCAAAGAATATGGGAGATGGTATATCTCAAGTAGAATACTCTAGAGTGATCGGGAGTTTGATGTATCTATCGAGTTGTACAAGGCCTGATATAGCCTGTACAGTAAACAAGCTCAGCAGATATACGAGTAATCAGTGGTTGATCACTGGAAAGCAATAGTGAGAGTACTTAGGTACCTACGTTTTACTCGTAATTATAGGCTGCACTATCATAGATATCCAGCTGTAATCAAATGATACAGTGATGTAAACTGGATATCTGACATGAATGACTCAAAGTCTACCAGTGGCTATGTGTTTACACTAGCAGGTGCAGCTATATCATGGAAGTCCTCCAAACAGACTGTGATAGCCAGATCTACAATGGAATCAGAATTCATTGCATTAGATAAGTGTGCTGAAGAAGCAGAATGGCTACGAAATTTTCTAGAGGATATTCCAAGTTGGCCTAAGCCAGTGCCAGCGATTTGCATTCATTGCGATAGTCAATCTGCAATTGGAAAGGCACATAACAATATGTATAATGGTAAGTCTAGACATATTCGTCGTAGACACAATACCATTAGACAATTACTCTCTACTGGATTTATTTCGATTGACTATGTAAAGTCAAAGGATAACATTGCGGATCCGCTAACCAAAAGGTTAAACAGAGAGTTAGTTGTGAAATCATCGAGGGGAATGGGACTAAAGCCCATTAGATAAATGTTTATTACGAAGGAAAACCCAACCTTGTTGACTGGAGATCCCAAGATCTAGGTTCAATGGGACAACCTACTCGTAAAAGACATAATTGGTTCACTGTGGGGGTTACCCTCTAGTCCATTCCTATGATGAAATGAAACAGTGATGCTCGTATGGATAGAGGTTAAGCAAAGGCTTTTAATGATTCTTATGCGTCGGGAGTCCGAGCAGAGTAATATGAGCTACTCTTAAATAAGAAATCACCTATGTGAGAGAGAAGTGGGGTCGCTTCAAAGGGAATTGTACGAGGCTAATTCTTAGAAACTCTTGCAAAACCAGGTAGATGTTCATTTCCAAAATGAACATAATAATGAGAACTCAGATGTGTTAGGTAAAATATCTGTGTGATATATGTTTTTCATTTACATGAACGGCAGTACAGTTCAATGACATCGTGTCCACTGTCAGCTAGTAAATGAGATATATTTTCACAAGGGAAGGTTCAAAGGCTGATGCCTACTTATCCTATGTAGGTGTTGAACCGTTGAACTCTTCAAGGTCAAAATAAAATATTTTTATAAAGTAATTTTATTTGACGTTTTTCGCCAATTTCATTCATGTGGGGGATTGTTGGAAAATGCTTATTATTGAGCATTTTGAGGCACAATTTTAAGCATGGTCCACTTCATGTTAGTGGTTGTTTTTGAGTGATTCGGATACTCCTCCGTGAGTAGTTCGGAATGGTATATTCATATGCTTAAAATGGTGCTTGGGTGAATGAGAAATTGTTGCTCAAAGTTCACCCAATGGTGTTGGAAAATAAGGAGAATTGAGCTTGTCCCATATGGGAAAGCTATAGAGGGAAAGTTATGCTTATATATGATTGCTCATATGTAGATGGGTAAGAGTTATAAGGATAAATGCTCTCTCTACGTGCGGGGGGGGGGGGTGCAAATCAAATCCGAATCAAGCTTGGCTCGTGTGCACCCGCGTGTCATGCGTACACGAATGCCGGACCAAATTGTGCGGGCCTGGCCCAGCCAATTTTTGGCATATCTCTTTAATTTTTTCCAAGCCTCTTGATGTTCCATAACAGTTAATTTAATTAACTTGGTGGTTACAACAAGTGAAAGGCCTCCTATTTATGAGATATAATTGGCATGTTAATTTCTTTAAAATTAAAAAAGTGTATTTCGTTTTTTTTAAGAGTTGAATACAGAAAACAAGTTATAAGTTTTTGTTAAGAGAGTTCAAGCACTTCAGTTGTTCGTTGCAGTCGAATTTGGTGGTGCCCAATTTCGTCTATTTTCCGTTGCATCCTAGGAAACAGACGTCTCGCGTTCTTCTGCACCAATCGGTAGGGGACGAATTTGTTTTAAGGAGATTGTTACCGCATCAACAAGCCTCGAATTCTCTCGGTTTGCGCTGCCTTCGTTGCTGTACTTTTCCTGTCGACTGATTTACTGATTTCTCGTTCTCTGTCCGCACTTGTCCTGTTGCTATTCTATTAATTGTATCACTGTTGTTAATTGTATCATTTCTGTTTGGTTTACTGTTTGTTCAAAGTCCATTGTAAGAACACAGTAACCAAATAAGTTGTAATAAGAACCTTAGATAATTACGACTTTCAATTATTATCAAGGACTGAACTCGATCCTTGACCCTTATAACTATGTAAAGAAGTCAACCCCTCAATTGTCCCTCATTCTTTGATGGGACAGAATATTTACATTAGAAGATTCGCATGAGAGCGTTTCTGAAATCTTTAGATGAGAGAGTCTGGATGATAGTAGAGTACGGGTGGAAATCTTCCGTGGTTATGATTGATGAGTTATTTTCCCTAAAGATAAACTAACCTGGACTAAGAATGAATTTGATGCTAGCAACATGAACAACAATACAATTAATGCCATTCATGGTGTTGTTTGCTCTGCTGAATTTAAGAGAATTTCCATGTGAGAAATAGCCAAGGATGCTTGGGACATCCTGCAGACTGTGCATGAGGGCACACTGTCTGTTAAAAATAATAGTATCCAGGATTTTGCTACTAGGTTTGAGGCCGGCAGAATGAAGGATGATGAGACCTTTGATGAATTTTATGTTAAGATTAACGATATCGTTAACTCAAGCTTTAAACTATGTGAGACTATTTCTATTAGTATGATAATTAGGAAAATTCTTATATCTCTACCTGATAAGTTTCTACCTAAGATCACCGCTATCGAGGAAAGCAATGACTTATATCATCTTAGATTAAAGGACCTCATAGGAAAACTGTAGGTGTATGAAAAGAAACTTCCTGATTATAAAAAGCCCAAAACTATGAAGATGAAGATCGCGAAGGAAGTTGCTCATGATCCGTCTAACGATGATGATTGTGATAATCTCACGGATCATGATTTGGCCATGTTTACAAAGAGATTTAAGAAATTTCTTAAGCTTAAGAAGGTTGGTCGTGGTAGGGATATGTAGGATATGCCTACAGAGAATAAGCATAGTAGGAGAGAGTCTATAGATGATTGAGATAGCAAACGCCGTGGTATTCAATGTCATGAATGTGAAGGGTTTGGGCACATTAGATCTGAGTGTCCCACTTAACTAAAATCTAAAGGTAAGAAAGCCATGAAAGCCTCGCTTAGTGATTCAGAAGGTGGCTATACTTCTGATGCGTCTCCTAAGGATAAAAGCAACTTTATGGCCTTTACTACTAGTGTTATTGGTGAGAGAGAGGAAAACATTAATGATAAAGATGCTAGATCAGATTTCTTTCATGATGAGTCACTTGATGAGGATAGTCTTCAGGTAGTCTATACTGAACTGTTTAATGAGAATTTAGCTATCAAGAAGACGAATATAAAGGTCAATAAGAGGCTGAAAGAAGTAGAGCTGGACAAGAATGAAGCTCAAGATAAGTTTGAGCAAAACCTTATGTTGATTGATGACATTGATGAGAGGAATAAATGACTAGTTGGTAGGGTCCAAAATTTAGAAGTTGAATTTGAAGATGCTAGAACCCAATTGTCTGTATTTTCTAGTGGGAATAAAAAACTAGACCGCATGTTAGGTATTAGTGTTGAGCCTAATTGTGATAAAGTATCAACATCTAGAGTTATGCCAATCCTTCTAAGCATGACTTAGGTAAGAAATCTGTTGATTATAGTCATGTGTTTCCTCGTGCTATTCCTCATTTTGTGTCTCAATATCAATTTAGAGGTGTGATGGGTAAACATTGCTCTCATTCGAGGTTTGTTCATGTATGTCATCACTGTGGTAAGGTAGGACACATTAGGCCTAAGTGCTTCATGTTGCACAAATAAAAGACAAGGCCTAATAGTGTGTCACCTAGATTTGATTCATCAAATCTAGTTTCTCAAGTTTCTGCACTAACTAAACATACTCAAATAATTAGTAAGAAACTTGTTTTGTTGACTAGGAATACTCAAATGGAAGAGTTTCCTAAGAAAGTCTGGGTGAGGAAGCAAGATAACATCTCATTTACTTCTGAATGCTTTGATCCTAAGAGGCATGATGGGAGTGCACTTCGGTGTAACTCTTCTTAGAAGTTGCATTTTGTTTTTCCTATTGCATGTCTGTGTGCGTGTGTTTTGTGTTTTTGCACGACTATTTTTTATTTTGTTTTCACTACATATTGGGGTGTGTGTCATGTTCTTTGTTATATGTCCGTTGGTATATAGGATGGAAATCCGGACATAAATTTCATAGCCGATTCCGAATGGACGGTAGTATGATCTATACTCGGGATACAACTCCATGTACCATTGGATATTGACAAGCCTTATTGCGTCTTTCCATTTTTTTTTGTGTCGAAAAGAAAAATACAAAATATATATATATATAATGAAAAAGAGCAAAAAAAATTTGTGGCTTGTTAGAGCATGGAAAGTTTGTTGCATGTGATCCTGATATGTAGGATATATGGTTATGCATGTCTGATATGCTTTTATTTTTCTTGATGCTCTGTGTATGAGTGTGTGTAATAAGAACTCTCGGTATATCTTGTGCTTGCATTTCACGTACATGTTTTTGTTACTGTCAAGGCTTGATCGCATGTATGTGTTTTTGGATGGGCAATCTAATCTCTATCATACTTCGCTCACTCAATAGTGTGACCTTTGACTTGATAACCTAATGTTATCGCCTTATCGAAAAAATAAAGATTCAGTTTACATGAGACTCAAATACAAAAGAGGCAATGACCCAAATTCAAAAGATAAGGGCAAAAACCATTCACTCGAAAGAGTATGTATTTATGAACTCATTATATTTATGGGGAGAATTTTATGACATGCAATCAATGTTGCTTATTTTCAGGTTCTAGTGGTGCTAGGTTTGAACATCTATTGTGTGGACTTTGTGTGTCAAGAGATGAGATTTCTTTGGCTATGTCCCGCTCATAAAATAAGGCCTTAAGCCTTGATTCATTGTTCACTTATTTTTCACACAAGTGCTTGTTATACTTTGGTTTATGTCATATGTATGCGTGTACTATTTAGTAATATCTTAAGTGATGCATATTATTTATGTCATAAACAACTGAATACTGACTGGGTATCTTGTACTTGCTTGAAGTGTTGTTTCAATCAATTTTGATTGAATTTTGTTTCTAACTCATTGTGTGCTTCATGTTTTTGCATACATTTTTTTTTCATACTTATGAGTGTTTACTTCCCATGTGTTATTTTTGCTAACTGAATAAGACTATTCGTAAGAGGGAGTAACTTTTGTTTGACTATGTTCTCTTGCATGTGTTATTTACTCTGGTATCTTTACCCATTGTCATTTCGTGAAAAAAATGGAGAGAGTGGTTTAGTTATTTATGGGAAATATGATTAAGGGGGAGTATGAGATCTACTTATCTATTTGTACATGCATGAGAGTTTTTATCTTTTACTTTATCTGTTCTTTATAATCCATGTGTTTTTCACGATATATTGTTGTTTGTGCATGTTTCAGATAAACAGATTGTTTGCTGAAGTGGCATCGATTTCAAGACTATTTGGTTAGGTATTAGATCGAGTCATATTATAATAAGTCATTGTTTTGATGGTTGACAATTGGCTAATTTTTTTTTTGTTCTTTTACCATAATCTTTGTATTATGTAGTATTTTATCACGGAATGCCAAATGAGGAGATTGTTAATTTCATTTTGTTGGTAATTTCCGTAACAAAACATGTTCAATTGAGTTGTAATGAGTCTTGAAAATCTCGGAGTAATTGGACAAGTATTTGGATAACATTATATGGAGATATCAGAATGATGTTCACTCTTTTAAATATTTCAGAAGATTTATAGCTCCAATTGACATGAGATCAGTTGCTTTGCAAAGTAGACTTGAAGACGATCGTGTACATATAAAGAACGCATGATTTGACCGAGGGGCGAGAAAGTTACAAGTATTTTAAGTTACATTTGAAAACCAGTCTGTGACCTGCGTTCGAGTTGCGTTAGTATTTGTGTTCGAACGTCTGGAGGCAGAAACTTTACATTTTAGTTGCCTTTGAAGTGTGTTCGAACGTCCGTGCGTAAGTAGAATATTTTGGACATATTTTTAAGCCAAAATAACCCTAGGAAACCATTTCATTTGCCCTACCTATATAAACAAACATTAAATCACCTTCACAAGAGTTGGAAACACATTGATCAAAGCCTAAACACATACTTAGTTTTTCAACTTACTCTTTTCTCACCTTGAAGACTCTTTTGTTTCTTGTCTTCTTCATTGTTGGTGAGATCCGCCTTTGTTAAACCTTCAACACAACAAACTCAACTTCCTAAGCCTTCAGAGTTCTCAAGGAAGAAGATTGGCAGTCGGAGTTCCGACGTCCAGAGCTTTCAGAGTAGATCTGCTCAAAGACTTCAGAGTAGATCCGCTCAAAATAACTTGTGTTGATTTTGTGTGGTCGATTTATTTTCTACTTTAATATTCTGTTTTGATTTATTGCTATTAGAATTAAGGGTGTTTGTTGAAAAATCATAGTAACAATATTTAGGACTTGTCTTAATTATTGTGTTACATCCGCTTAGAGTCAGAACCTTAGATAATTACGATCTTTCATGGGTCATTTTAGTCATTGGGGCTTAGGTATAAATAAGAATGATTGTTGGTGTTTTGGGTTATGCTATCATATTGTTGAATTTGAGAATTGAAATCGGGAGAGAAACCCTAGAAGGGCTGCCAACTCTTTTATATTGTGTAAGAGCCGGTGAATTGATTTTCACCTTGAACTATCGTTATAATCACTTTTCCATTTAATAAAATAATATTTTGAGAATATTTATTCAGTTTCTATCATTTGATGTCAGAACGTGGCCTGTGTTTTGGATTACAAACCAGAGTAGAGAAGTAGCAGTCAAGTAGAAGCAGTTTGGTTCTTAAAAAAAAGGTTTGTGGTAAAAAAAAAATGGCATAAAAAAAACCTGCGTATTTGGTCTGCCTGGCGATGATGCTCCAGCAGAGTCATATAAATATGAACCAAATTCGAGAGGTGGGCACTGCCATTTTTGCAGGCAGCATTGGTACTATTTCTGGTTCATTACGTGTGTTCTCTTATTTTTGTCAATTTCTTGAAAAGAAGTGTAAAGAGTGCTTCAAGAAGATTTGATAAATTATATAAAAATTAAAGTGTGATAAATTATATAAAAATTATTCTCACAATCACTTATATTGTCTAATATATCAAATCCCTCAACCAAATCACATATTCAAGGTTTAAGCGGTGAGGTAAAACCTCCGGTTGTCCTAGATTTTTACAAGAAACGCACATTCTGAATTCGAATTCAGGATCTTAAGGTGAGATTTTAAACCCTATATTGCTAAGACACGCCCCTTGAGGACGAATGAATCTTTCATACATACAAGAAACCTCTCTTTGTTGGTGTATATGGTGGTTGGTTTTTAAGATGAAATTAATGATGGATTATAAATTAATATTATTAAAATTACCATAAAATAAAAATTTACTTCTATAATTAAAGGGAAATGATTAAAATTCGGCATTTTAAAACTCAAAATATCAATTTTGCACGATCAAAATTTGTTTATCTAAAAATGAGTAAATTCACCAATCTTACACAAAAAAAATCCTTCCTCCAAACTTTTTAAGGAATTTTTTTTTTCCTAGTTGATTGCGGCAAGCTATTTTTCATGGTAGCAAGCACGGCAACAGATTATTGCCGTGAGATAGCAAAGCTTCTGCTTGCGACACCTATCATAAGTGTCGCAAAAACATATCGCAAATGTCCCAAATTTACCATCTCAAAGTTGCGATATTTGGATTTTTTATGACATTTATGATGGTGTCCCAAAAATAAATAAATAAATAAAATTGCTACTAAGCTCATTCGTTGCCATGGTCATTTTAGAGAGAGTGTGTTGACAAAAGGAAATCGCCCTAGGACGAACGAGTCGATGAGGGACGAAAAACAATTGGGGCGAACATGTACCACCCCACAGGACGATTTGTAATCAGTACGACAAAGGAAAAGTAGTCAGGACGACTGTCACGCGTTGCAGTTGATCCCACGTTCTAGTAGTTAGGCAGTAACTACCCACGACCTGACAGTTCATCACGCACAGTTTGGCAGTTGGCGGTAACTCCCCACGACTTGACAGTTCGCCACGCACAGTGTGGCAGTTAACGGTAATTCCCCATGGTCTGGCAGTAAGCACGGTTAACTCAGCGGTTAGGTGCGTGATCCAGCAGTTGCAAGCATGAGACGTGGGATGTCATGGATCAAGAAAAGCGAAACCGATCAAATGGTTAACAGAGACTCACTATAAAAAGCTCAAACATGGGAAGAAGAAGCCCCCGAAAAATGAAGACTCAAAATGAGCATTTTATTTTAATTTCTTAGCTTTGTAACCGTAGGACTGTAATTTGTGTGCTTGTTGTGCCCCTTGGAGGCTTATTCACTTAATCAAACAACCATTGCTGAGATTTTGTCTCGGGAGGTTTGAACATTACACGCTTCTTTGACAAAACAAATTGTGCAAACAGTTTTTGGCGACCACAATGGGAGAATTTGTGTAAAAAGTGGAAATGCCTCTGAAAAGAAACACTCAAACTGGCTCTAATACGGAGGAAGGGGGACTGGAACAAATCAATCAGCCCCACGTTCCAGCCGTAGTGGGCCATTTCGAGGGTCTGGCAGACGCTAGCCGATGTGAAACTATGCGAGAGTTCAGCCCTAACGTGGTTCGTGCCTTGTTCGGTGAGTTCACACATGATGTTGTCGAAAAAGTTAGGCTTCAAAACGCTCACATCGTAGATAAGTTTACTTCGGCTAGCAACTCGCATTATGAAAATATGGCCAAACACCTAAGCTCATTGAATGAATTAATGGCCAAGTGTGTAAACGGGGGGACAACCCTACCATGGACTACACCTCTTCCTGCACCAAGCAGTTAGGAGGCTGGTCTAAGCAATATTCCTCCACAAGGGGTTACTGCCCCTACGATATCCATGGGAGGAATAAGTCCTGGAGGCAATGGCCCACACTTAGGGCCAAACATGGTACAACATGAAGTAGTGTTGCCCCAAGGTCCCCAAGGTTCACAAGGGCAGAGTCACGATTATGTCTCATTTGTGAGAGGACCATAACCACCACTCGTAGCAATGCCATTCAATGGCAATGATATGTTGAGAGAACAGATGACCGAGATTCTTCAGAATCAATTCGGTCTAGGAATAAGGCCGATTCGGCCGAGATATAGAAAACCATATACAGATTGGATTGATGTAGCGTATCCATAGCCTAGGAATTACAAAGTACCAGAATTTTCTCTATTTACAAGGTCTGAGGAAATTTCTACCATTGAACACATATGGCGATTTACCCTTCAGTGTGGGGAAATGAATGATTTCCACAAGTTGAGGTTATTTTATGGCTCGTTGTCAGGAGTAGCTTTCTCCTGGTATGTCAGCCTGCCGCCCAATTCGGTGGAAAATTGGCAACAACTAGAACAGATGTTCCATGCACAATTCTATAAGGCCGAATTTGAAGTGGCCTTGGCCGATTTGGAAAATTTGAGACAACTGTTAGGAGAATGGGCCGAGACATTCTTACAAAGGTTCAAAACAGCCCGAGGCCGATGTTACGTGCCTTTGCCAGAAAATGAGTTTGTGAAAATCGTTCAAAGTTGTCTTAATTTCGATCTTCAAAAGAAATTTCAGGATCGCGAATTCTGGGATCTCCCCCAACTCACCACTAGTGTGGTGCGATATGAACGGTTATTAAGGGAGGATGAGCAAATGAAAAATTCTAGCAAGGAAACCTATTACAGGAATATCAACTATGAAATAGGCGAAGTGGACATCGAATCGGCCGATCTATGTCTGGCCGAATTGGTTAAAGGGAAGCCATACGTCTGCAAGACGTGGGCTGAACCCCAAGCCAAAGTAGAAAATGATAAAAAGAGTAGGAACTTCTCTTTCGATATCTCAAAGGTCGATGCCATATTCGACCACTTATATAAAGATAAGCAAATTAGGTTGAGCGGCCGCCACAAACTGCCAAGCACCGGACAAATCAGTAATAAAAAATATTGTAAGTGGCATAATACATGGTCCTATTCAACGAACAATTGCCTTGTTTTTCGGAATGTTTTACAGGATGCCATAGAATTTGGATGAATAACGTTCGAAGAAAAAGATTGCAGTGGACGACAACCCTTTTCCAAAGCCGATAGAATTAAATATGATCAACTCGGACCTCACCAAAATGAACTTGCCAAAATTCAAGTTGGTCCTTGACGAATATCAGAACGATCATCGTCCAAGCGTTCTTGAAAGGATTGAAGCACCCCAAGAAATGAGGGATCCGCGAAATTTGTGTACACGGTGCAAAAATAGTATAGAGTGGATGAAAGAATTGGAAGATAACTGTGAAAGGGAAGTAAAGAATGAGCCAGTAGCGTGGCAGCCAAGAACCTTCACACCAAGGTTTTATGGCGAACATTCAAACTTCGTCCAAAATATAAGGACGTTTAGGTCGAAAATTCATCGGCCCAACATATGGCATTCGTACCATCGACCATACTCATACAAATGGCCAGAGAAGAACTACCCTCCCGTGGACGAAATGACAATGACATAATTGAGACGACACCAAAGAAACTATGGCCGTATGGTGCGCCAGCAAGATGAGATGAAAGTCACCCTTGGCCGTAATGCCCATACAGGGAGAAGCTGGATAGGAATAGTAAGGAAAGTGTTGAAGAGATAGATGTAATCCGTAAAGAGCGCACCAAATTCGATTGGCGAAGACGGGATGAAACAGATGACAAGGAACCCCCTATTGTTATTCAGTTTGGCAGTATACCTCCGGTTATGGCTAATCATTACTTGTTGTCCGAAAAATTCAAGGGGGACAACAGTGAGATCTCTGGGAATAACGAAGATGTCTACGACGGTGATGAGACAGAGTTCGCAGCACTCGCGATAACAGACAGAGAGGCCTCAGACGAGGAACTAACTGATATAGAGGAAGAAATATATATTAGGACCGAAGCACGAATGATGGGGATATCACAAAATCAACTTATCAAAGAATTATATGAAGTCGGAAATCCTGCAGTTGGGACATTATGATAGGACTTGGGGCCATTTCCATACCTCGTCCTATACGGAACGCCCAAGGTAAAACGGACCATAACCAGGGCAGAAAATTGGAGGATGTTCATCAATAATGTCTCCCATGATGCGCCGATCACATTGCCACCTTTTGGTTGGGACGAGGATGGAGAGCCATCTCAGGCAAATATTAGCAGTGGAAAAATAATGGAGGTAGGAATGTCAGGGAAACTGACATTTCCAAAACCACCACATCAAATGACAAAGCACCTACGACCGTTGTATGTGAAAACAAAGGCAAACGGAATACCCATCACCAAGGTGTTGATCGACAAAGAAGCGGCCATCAATGCAATCCCAGTTAGGATGCTGGGGCGATTAGTAAAATCAGAGGACGATCTCATCCATACGGATGTGGTGCTTACAAGTTTCAATGGAGGGGCAACGACAGCCAAATGGGTCATCCCACTAGACTTACAGGTAGGAAGCACTACAAAGACAGTAGTGTTTTTCGTTATAGACGGACCGACCACGTATAACATGCTCTTGGGACGAGACTAGATCCACGACAGCCGATGCATTCCTTCGTCCCTTCATCAATGTCTGGGTTTTTGGAATAAAAAAGATGAAGTAGAAATTGTGCACGCCGATAACAAGCCCTTCACAGCAGAGACGAATTCGGCCGAATACTTCATGTATGAAGGAAATTACGGGCCAACAAGAGTGTTGAATGAAGCAAGAAATTCGGCCATAGTGGCCCAATATGACGAGCCATACCCCGCAAATATACTAAATGACATGTTCGCGCAAACAAGACCAACTATAGTGGCCTTCGGGGAGCCAACGCATGGCCATGAAACCATCAATTCAAATGGAGAAGAAAAAACAGAGTAAAGAACAAGTTGTGCTTGCGGCCACCAGGGCCAGCTTAATGGCCTATGTAATGGAACGGGAAAATGAAGCCGAGGCTCAGGCCGCAATTTCGGCCTTGAGAGATAAATTATTAGCACATCAGACAGAAGACATAATAAGATAGGCTTGCGGGGTGGATTGTTTGATGGAAGGAAGTTATAAGAGCGAACAACCAAAGGAGGAAAAAGAGTACGCTCTGAATGGGCGGCATAAGACAAGCATTGCAAGAATACAAGACGTTATGGACGAAGTAAACCTGGGAAGTGAGGACGGCAGACGCATCACTTACATCAGCAAGGAACTAAAGGCTCAGGTACGTGAAAAACTAATCCATCTTTTACAAAAATATAAAGATTGTTTTGCTTGGGACTATGATGAAATCCCTGGTTTAGATAGGACCTTAGTGGAACATAGGTTGCTCATTAAGCCAAACCACAGGCCACATAAGCAACCTCCCTGGAGATTTGCACCCAATGTTATGCCTGACATTAAAAAAGAAGTCGAGCGCCTCTTGAAGGCAAAATTCATTAGAACGACCAGATATGTAGAATGGTTGTCAAATATCGTCATTGTCATGAAAAAGAATGGAAAGCTGAGAATATGAATAGATTTTAGGAATTTAAATTTGGCAACACCAAAAGACCAATACCTCATGCCTACGGTGGATTCCTTAGTAGACTCCACAGCAGGATACCAAGTGTATTCTTTTATGGATGGGTACGCAGGATATAACCAGATCTACATTACCGAAGATGATATTCATAAAACGGTTTTCAAGTGCCCGGGGTCTTTAGGATTTATGAGTGGGTGGTAATGCCATTCGGCCTAAAAACGTCGGGGCCACTTACCAACGTGCCATGAATCTAATTTTCCATGATATGATCAATAATTTTATAGAGGTTTATGTAGATGATATAGTGGTTAAGTCAATGACCATAGACAAATATTTTGGCCACTTGGCGATGGCTTTTGAACGAATAAGGAAGTTCAAATTAAAGTTAAACCCTGCCAAATGTTATTTCGGGGTTTGTGCAGGAAAATTCTTGGGCTTTCTAGTCTACTAACGGGGAATTGAGATTGATGCCAATAAATCTCGGGAAATTACTGAAGCCAAGCCACCCCAAAATAAAAAAGAGTTGCAAAGATTCCTAGGGCAAGTTAATTTTTTAAGAAGATTCATTTCTAACTGTGCAGGAAAAACTAAAGTGTTCTCGTCCCTACCGAGGCTAAAGATAAGGACGAATTCGTCTGAACCGAAGAACATCAAAAGGCCTTTGAGAGCCTGAAGAATTATTTATCACAGCCGTCGGTGATGTTACCCCCTGTGCTAATATGGCTAATGAAGCTTTACATATCCGCTGAAGAGCAATCCATAGCTGGAATTATTGCACAGAACGACAATACGGATGTCGAAAGAGCCATATATTATATTAGCAGACAATTGTTGAAATTTGAATGTAATTATTCTCCAATGGAGAAGTTGTGTTTGGCTTTGTATTTCACATGTACTAAATTACGCGCCTACCTTAGGCTAACTACTGTGTACTTAATTACAAAAATTAATATAATAAAGTACATGTTTTTTCGTCCTATTTGGCATCAAAGAGTTGAGTTTTGGTCTCTATCATTGTCGGAATTCGATATACAACATGAACCCCAAAAGGTCGTAAAAAATCAGGCCTTGGCGGATTTCTTAGCTGATCACCCATGTTTAAATACCACTAAAGAAATGGAAATGGAAATTGACGAATGTAATTTAAAATCATGGACGATGTATTTCGATGGATCTAGTACATCCAAGGGAGCAGGAATGGGAATAGTCTTGGTCAGTCCGTTGGGAGAACCATTCCATTTCATAGTCAAGTTGGACGAATGTTGCACCAACAATCAGGCCGAATATGAGGCTCTGATATTTGGATTGGAAATACTCCTTAATATGAGAGTGACACACGTGTCCATTAAAGGAGATTCGCAACTAGTAATCCAACAGGTGACATGAGCCTTTAAGTGCCAAAGTTCGTCAGTCATGGCACTGTCGGATATAGCCAAAGAGCTGCTAGATCAATTCGACTTCGTAGAGCTGGAACACATCCCAAGGGCGAAGAATGAGGTGGCCAATGACTTGGCCTAAGTAGTCTCAGGATACAAACAGACAAGCATATATGGCGTATATAGGAGAGAGGAGGCCAAACCAGCCCTGGTGAGGCGAAAGGGCGTGATGGACGTCATGACTGCCGAAATCCAAGATGAGGACGATTGGAGAAAAGAGATCAAAGAGTTCCTAAGACACCAGAAAATGGGAAAGACCGAAGGCTGAAACTAAAAGCCTTGAACTATGTGGTGCCGGGAGATGTGTTATACAAAAAACGGTAAGATGGTCTTTTGTTAGCATGCGTAAGGTCATCAGAATCCAAAACTATTATGGCCAAAATACACGAAGGGGTCTGTGGGGCTCACCAGGCCGGAATAAAGATGAGGTGGTTGATCATAAGGAGCGGATATTATTGGTCGAAAATGGGAGAATCGTGTGGATTGTATGCTAAGGGATGCATTGCTTGTCATAAGCATGGCTCCATTCAAATAGCACCAGCGACTGAGGTGGTTCCTGTTATTAAGCCGTGGCCGTTTATGGGATGGGCGATTGATTTTATAGGAAAAATTTATCTCGCATACCTTCATCATCGTCGCCACAAATTTCTTCACCAAATGGGTCGAAGCAATTCTGGTAGTAGAGATTTCTCAAGAGCAGATTATCAAGTTCATAAAAGAGCATATTATCCACCGATTCGGTATCCCCCAGACATTAATGGTGGATCACGGTACTTCTCTGAACTGCGAAAAGGTTAAGAACTTTCTGACCGAATACGGGGTCCAGCTAGTAAACACTACTCCATACTACCCCCACTCAAATGGTCAGGCAGAATCGTCCAACAAAACTCTCAAAGGATTGATCCGGAAAATGGTAACGGACAATGCCAGACAATGGGACGAATGCTTGAGTCAGGCTCTATGGGCCTATAGGACATCACCTCGAACGAGTACCTCGGTCACGCCATTTCAGTTAGTATATGGTCAAGAGGTCGTATTACCAGTTGAAGTCAATGTTAAATCCACTATGGTGGCATTGCAAAAAGAATTGACAAGGGAAGATTACAGCGAAGCAATGATCCAAAATTTATTAGAATTGGACGATGTCAAATGCGATGTCATAAATCGTTTGGACATCTGTCCTCTCATGTTCAGGAAACATATCTTGGACATTTGTCCTCGACAAGCTGTTGAGTTGAATGAACATGAGATGCCGGCCGAAGAGGTGTAGATAAAGGAGCCGAGGATGGCGACCGTTCAAAAGCAGAGGGCTGATGCACCGAATGAATAGGAGATGTCGCCCGAAGTGGAGAGGATAGGGGGCCGAAGGAGACGGCCGTTCAGGAGCCGAAGGTTGTTGCATTGAAGAGACAGTGGACACTGCCCGTGGAGGTGACGATTGTTGCGACATGGCTGCTGGCTGGGCCTCTGTAGAAGAATCAGAATCGGAAGAGTCAGACACATAAATAACTTCCATTTCTTCATAAATACGACGAATTACATCGTCTTTATACAGAGACCGAGCCTCCTCCAACAACTCCAATTTGACCAGGCTAAATAGGCCGTCAATATCCCTATAACTGCCCCTAAATCCTACGGCAGTCCATCTGCATACTAAAGGATAAATTCATTTGAGATGACGCCAAAGAGGCCCGTCATCCAGCCAAATAGGCTCATTCTCTGGCCGAATAGGCTCGTCATCTGGGTCTTGCACAGTTGGGACAGAATCGTCCAACGAGTGGTATTCAAATAAGGGATGGTCCCTTGGGATTTCCTCAACAAGCGGGCGCAAGTGGTCTAATACTATACTTGACCCCATACCTTGAGAATCAGCTCCGGTCGAATGGGTGGCATCAGCTTCTTCGTCCCTTTCTGGTGGGTGTTCAATGATTGGAATATCGACCGTTTCATCCTCATTTGATGGAAGTTGAACGAACGGGACTGCGGTAGGTTCGAACTCCCCCAGTGGATCTTCAACCATGGGAGCTTCAGGCCCCGGAGTTTGGGTCGTTTCGGGCATGGCATGAGATGGTTCCGTCCTAGGCATCTGCACAAGATTCAAAATCAACTTATAAAAATTACAGATTGTTAGCCCGACGTATAAAGGGAAAGATTTCAAGTCGTACCTTAGCCCGACGGATAAGGGGCTCGTTTGAATCGGAGCTATGGGTTGGGGAAGGCTCCTTCCATTTAACTTGTTTGATCTTCTTCGGCCTGGCCTTCTCAATCAGCTTCTTAGACCCAGCTGTCTCGGAGGTTTTTTGGGAGAAAGGGATACGGGAAAAAACCAAAGCAGAAGGCAAAGAAAAAAGTCTCTCACGACCAGATGGCCAACAACGGTCGAAGAGAGGATGGACGGATGTACAAGGGGAGAAAGAGGCACACGAAAAAGAAGATAACAAAAAGCGAGACTTAGACAGGCACTGCTCAATGTCCGAAAGCGAAAGAACTTTGAAACGTTCTGATGAGGGAGAACGAGAATAAAATAATGGGAGGGGCCATCCTTGGACGAGACCGAATTGGCGGGCAGTGAAGTTAGGAGAATACACCTCCACTCCAGCCTTGCCATTGGCCCCAGTCAGAATGTCATGAATCAGATCGCGGCTGTATAAAAACTTACGTCATATGCGATTGATCGATTCATTCCCTTCGGGCTCGGGAAGTT
Organism: Zanthoxylum bungeanum; assembly: GCA_019454045.1. NCBI lineage: Eukaryota > Viridiplantae > Streptophyta > Magnoliopsida > Sapindales > Rutaceae > Zanthoxylum > Zanthoxylum bungeanum. The sequence goes on from SKCR01023661.1 coordinate 125,783, forward strand.
CATGCACAAACGAAGGGCTGTCGCCCAGGGAAAAATGGAAGAAAGATGGGATTTTGGCAAGTGTATAGAAGTACTCAAAAACAGTACGTGGAAGAAGAGAAGTCGGTCCAGATTGGGCGAACAAAAGACCAGCACAAGGATACGAACGATTCGACTCAATTGAGCCGAAAATGGGAAAATATGCCCTAAGCTTAAGTTGGACGAGCCAAAGAGGTCCAGAGGCGATCGGCGAACCCCTATACCAAAGTTGTTTTTGAAGAACGGCCAAGCCTCGGTAAATAGCGGCCAACAAGAAGGAAGCCAAATCCAAACGACGACCGTTGGCAAGGTCTGACGAGATAGGGAGATAACCCGCCACAGGTTTCTTGATGGGCGCGCAAATGATATATTTGCAGAGCCAGTAATGAAGGAAAGCGGTATGCTCTAACAATGAGGCCGGACTAGCCGACTCAAGAAGACACGAAAGAAAGCAGAATAAGAAGAGAATTGCAGAAGGAGGGTAACGAACGGTAGTGCAAGCCGAAATGGTCGCGCCCAAAGGGGTTAACCCCGTCAATGCACTGATATCGCGAAGGGTAATGGTGAAAGGACCGGAGGGAAAGAGAAAGACGTTATAGTCCGAAGACCAAAAGAGCAGCGAAGTGGGGAATAAATTTCGGTCATAAGGAGGTAGATTCAGAGAAAGCTCTATGAGAGAAAGCAGACCGGTGTCTTCGAAGAAGGTGTGGGTCTCTGCATGCAACTTCATCTGTTTGAACCAGGTCTCAAACGAAGAGTCGGGTTTTGGCCAAGTACGGATGGGATTGGATTGGGCGAGAAGAGACACATTCAGGGGTTCCGAAAAAGGAAGGTTAGAAACAGAAGGGAATAGTTGAGCCAAAAGAGTCGTGGCAATGGCACTGTCATCAATAAAAATGGGGCCTAGAGAGCAATGGCCATAGTCTTCATTAAGGGTATGGATGCCCAAAACACCAACAAATTAGTCACCCAATGCCGCTTGGTAATCACTGAAAGTGGAGGTGGCCTTTTTGGAAGCAGAAGAAGACGACGCCATTAGCAAAGGAATTTGAGGGTACGAGAAAGGAAGATTTTGCAAAGAAGTAGAGAGTAAAATGAGGACAAGAATAGGCCAAGCCCTTATATAACAAAGGTGAAAAGCTTGCCCTAAGACATGTGTCGCAACCCAAATCAACAAAGGAAGGAAAGAGCGGGAAAATGAAAAGAATGAAGAGTCGCCATAGACAGGTGTTGTGACACGATTCGATGTAAAGGATAAGGGTGACGTGTGACATGATGTGACACCGAAATGACGCAAAAAATGGCTCATTAATAGGCTCCATGATGAAACGTGTTGAGAAGGGCGCGCATTTATTGAAGAAATGATGGACTCACATAGGGAACGTAAAGGACGGCCCGTAAGACACACAAAGGATAATAGAGCGAAGACCTGCAGGCCGACGCCAGTATACGGCCAATAGATACCGCTCTAACTTTATCCAAATTGAAAAATTCACCTCGATTTCACTTCCAAACTCAATCAAGGTGAATTTGGGGGACAACTGTTGACAAAGAAAATCGCCCAATGACGAACGAGTCGATGAGGGACGAAAAGCAATTAGGGCGAACATGTACCACACCACATGACGATTTGTAATCAGGATGACAAAGGAAAAGCAGTCAGGACGACTGTCACGCGTTGCAATTGATCCCACGATCTAGTAGTTAGGCAGTAACTACCCACGACCTGGCAGTTCATCACGCACAGTTTGGCATTTGGCGATAACTCCCCACGACCTGACAGATCACCACGCACAGTGTGGCAGTTGACAGTAATTCCGCATGGTCTGGCAGTAAGCACGGTAACTCAGCGGTTAGGTGCGTGATCCAACAGTTGCAAGCATCAGACGTGGGATGTCATAGATCAAGAAAAGCGAAACCGATCAAACAGTTAACAGAGACTCACTATAAAAAGCTCAAACATGTGAAGAAGAAGCTCCCGAAAAATGAAGACTCAAAATGAGTATTTTATTTTAATTTCTTAGCTTTGTAACCGTAAGACTGTAATTTGTGTGCTTGTGCCCCTTGGAGGTTTATTCACTTAATCAAACACCTATTGTTGAGACTTTGTCTCAGGAGATTTGAACCTTACATGCTTCTTTGACAAAAAAATGTGCAAACAAAGTGTTTTTTTTTTTTTTTTTTGGAAATTTTCTTAAGTTTTGAGAAAAATTGAGGATATTTTTGTCCAAAATTATGAATCTGTCCACTTTTATAAGAAAAATTTTGGTTACCCAAATTTAATGATTGTCCATAATTAAGCATTACACAACCAAAAAATAAATAAACTTTGCAAAAGGGCAAAGGAGCCGAGATTATAAATACATATTGGAGAATATGATGTTATTGTTTTTTGAAAAATACAGACGATTGAAAAAAAAATCCCTTAAATCTACATTTAGCATGTGATGAATTATACTATATTATTAGCTTTTTGTCTTTTTAATTTAATCTTCTATAAAAAAAAAAAAAAAAAAAAGGGTTTAATGTAACAATTTCAAGAATTTAAGAAATCAATAAAGAGAATTTAAGAAGTCAATTCACTGCTAAAGATTCAACAAAAATTCAAGAATTATTTAGTGTAAAATACACATTTTTTCCCTCCTAAGTTACTTCAAAAATCACTATAAAAATATTCACGCTCATAAAAACTGCCATGATTTGATCCATAAAATAAAATTTGATAAAGGGGTCCGGTTTCGAATTGGAATCGAACCGGAAGATTCCCGGTTCCATTCTTGTGGAACCGGATAATTTTGGTTCGGTTCCGGTTCCACAAGAATGTGGAATCGGGAACCGGTACCGAACCAGACGGTTCAGGTTCCAAATTTTTTTTTAATAATTTTAAAAAATAAAAAATTAATTTTTTAAAGAAATTTAAAATTGAATATTATTATCAAATAAATATAATAAATTTATTTATTTATTTGAATTATATTAAATTAAATTAAAAACTTAAAATAAAAATAAAATAAAAATTGATAAAGGGGTCCGGTTTCGAATCGGAACCGAACCGGAAGATTCTCGGTTCCACTCTTGTGGAACCGGATAATTTTGGTTCGGTTCCGGTTCCACAAGAATGTGGAATCGGGAACCGGTACCAAACCAGACTGTTCAAGTTCCAAATTTTTTTTTAATAATTTTAAAAAATAAAAATTAAATTTTAAAGAAATTTATAATTGAATATTATTATCAAATAAATATAATAAATAAATTTATTTATTTGAATTTTATTAAATTAAATTAAAAACTTAAATTAAAAATAAAATAAAAAATTAAATTTCTATTGGATTCGAAAGATTTCGGTTGGAACAGTCTGGTTCTAACGGTTCGGCTAGGATGGCAACCATAACCGAACCGTACAGAACCGATTTTGGTTCCGGTTCCGATTCCCGAACCGGAACCAAAAGGAATCGGAACCGTCCGATTTCTTCCGGTTTGATTTCGATTCCGAATCGAAATCATGGTCGGGTCTACTAGTAAGGGGCATCAACTCTTTGAGACTTGCTTGGCTGCCAAATTACTTTAAGTAACTCACACCAATCAGTAATTTGTATCAATTGGTGCAAAAAAAAATTATTATAATTATATTAATAAAATAATATAATATTCATAAAATAATAAAAAAATTATTTAAAAAATTAATAAAATGAAATTGTCATATTAATGTCAAATCATGTTTAAAGTAAATTTTCATATTTAATGTCTCTAATTTCATATTTAATGTCTAAATTTTCATATTAATGTACTATTTTCATGTTAATATTAATAAATTTTCATATTGGTCGATTTTACATATTTATTACCCAATTTTCATGATTAATGCCTAAAATTTCACATTAATACTATACTTCTTTTTTTGAAATCGTTGGAAATTTCACCGACAAATCACCCATTACGGGCTTAAGCGGAGCAGGTAAAACTCCCGGCTGTCTCAGGCTCTTATAAGAAACACACTCTCTGGATTCGAACTTAGGACCTCAAGGTGAGATCTTGAACCATACACCACCAAGCCACACCCCTTGAGGACATATTAATGCTATATATTATAATAAATTTGTGATTTTCATGTTTGATGTCCTAAATTTCATATTTAAATTCTTATGTTCATATTTAATGCCTAAATTTTCAAGTTAATGTATCATTTTCATGTTTAATGTCATATTTTCATGTTTAATATCAAAATTTACATGTTAATGCTATGAAATTTCAATACACTTGTGAAATGTTATAATCTTATGTCACTTATAAAACATTTTTTCATATTCAATGCCCTATTTTTATGTTTAATGCCATAAATTTCATGTTAATACTAATAAATTTTCATGTTAGTCTATTTTGCATGTTTATTTTCCAATTTTCATATTTAAAGTCTAAAATTCCAGGTTAATATCAAAAAAATTAATTGAGATCAACTCAATATCAAATCAAATGTCAAATTTTTTTTATCTATAGAGTAAAAGACAAAATCATATTTAATTCTTATATTTTCATATTTAATATTTAAATTTTTATATTTAATGTTTAAAATTTCATATTACCAAATATTTAGATAAACTTTTTAATCTTTTAAAAAGACTGGATTTAATCTCAGCTTTTGAATTCAAAGGTGGAGATTAAACCCTAGCACCCATGCCCCCGTTATACTAGCCAATGCTTCCGTTATACTAGCCAATGCTTTGATAAAGATGCTGAAATCAAAGCATCAAACCTTAACCCTGCACAGGCTTTATTTTTTATTTTTTATATTTTAATTTTTAACCAAAACCCACCCTCAAAAACTTTCCAAAACCATTAAAAATCATTCCTTTACACTCATAAACAGCCATGATTTGATCCATTTTGGCCACACCTCAAATGGGTTTCAGCTCAAAACCCCAGATTTTATTTTTATTTATATGTTCTTTACTTTTCTTCTTCACAAATCTTGCTGAATCTGATACTGATTACTCCACTTTGGTGTACAAAGGCTGTGCCAAGCAAGTTTTTCAAGATCCACTTTCCTCTCAAGCTCTGTCTGCTCTCTTTGGCTCCTTGGTATCACAGTCCACAAAGTCCAAATTTTTTAAAACTTCATCAGGAACTGGGCAGGCTTCAATTAGTGGTCTGTTTCAGTGCAGAGGTGACCTTAGTAACAATGATTGTTACAATTGTGTTAGCAAGTTGCCAACTTTATCAGACAAGCTATGTGGCAAGGCTATTTCAGCTAGAGTTCAGCTACTTGGTTGCTACATGTTGTATGAAGTTTCAGGGTTTCCTCAAGTTTCAGGATTGGATATGCTGTACAAGACTTGTGGTTCCACAAATGTGGCTGGAAGTGGGTTTGAAGAGAGAAGGGATGCTGCATTTCAAGTGTTGGAAAATGGTGTGGTTAGTGGCCATGGGTTTTATACAACTAGCTATGAATCTGTGTACTTGTTGGCTCAATGTCAGGGTGATTTGGGTGATTCAGATTGTGGTGATTGTGTTAAAAGTGCTGTTCAAAGAGCTCAGGTTGAATGTGGAAGCTCTATTTCAGGCCAAGTTTATTTGCAGAAGTGTTTTGTCAGTTTCAGTTACTATCCAAATGGGGTCCCAAGTAGACAATCACCATCCTCCTCATCATCATCATCATCTTCAGATTCATCAGGTAAAAGCCTATCTAATTTGATTGATAAGTTGTTGGTTTCAATTTGAACAGTGTTTTTTTAATCAAATGTGGAGATTAAATTGGTATTTGGAAGTTATTTGAATGGGGAAGTGTTTGATTGATTGATTGATGTAGGGTTAGGGTCAAATATAGGAAAAACAGTGGCTATAATTCTAGGAGGAGTAGCAGGAGTGGGGTTTCTTGTTATTTGCTTGTTGTTTGCTAGAAATTTGATGAAGAAACATGATGGTATGTATACTTATAACATGAGATCAAATCTCATTTTGCATCCAATTTAATAGAATCTGTTGTATTTAATTACTATTGCTTACATTTTTTATGTGCAATCTTGTGCAGATTTTTGAGAGAGAGCAAGCAATGAGTTCTAAAGAAGCATAGTTCTCTTTCAAGGTGGATTTTTTTTTTTCTTCCAACAATTTGTTCCTTCTTTAGAATCAATTTTTTGTAATGAATAGAGTTGGTGAAGAAAAAGGAGTAAATATGGGGTTTGATGTTACAGTTGGGGTAAGGTTTTGTAAAAAAGAGAGGATATAAATGAATATTTGTCATGCATTAGAGGGGAGGGGTTAGAGATATGGATTTTGGTTGTCATTTTATTTTATTTTTTGCTTCATAGCCATGTGGGGTGTTTGTCTCATTTCCTCCTTCTCTAGACTAATGCTCCTTCATTTTCTTCACTACTTTATGCTTTGCATACAGTTGCAACTCTCTCACTCTCTCTTTGCTTTTGGTGCCGACCCTGGTGTCATCGGGCCCAATGCTATTTTTTATATATTATATCCTCGGACTATAACAGATAAAAAAATTATTGGACCATTGGCCATTAGTTATTTATAAGCTATAAAAAAAATTTGGGAGCTAGAGCTTACCTATGGCAAGGGCCTGCTCTGCTTGCTTTCCACAAACACACATAGATGTTGACTATATATATTATTTATGTATTTCATGTTTGGTGTTATCAACGGTAGATGCATATGATTTAAGCAAAAATTAGAATGTTTTACAATGCCAATTAAACTATTCACAGTTTGATGACCCATCATCATAGGCTTTTTGATGCAGTTCATTTGGTGTGAGAGTGAACACAAAAGGTAAGCCTTGAGAAACTTCAAATTTTTAATGCTATTTTAAAATGGTGACCTTAACACTTAGTGGCTTTCCACTTTACTTTATCACTGCTACTTTCAAAATTGTCTTGTAATAGTATGTGTAAGTTTTAGGTTCATGGGAGGGTCGCCCATGACAGGCCGACCCGACCCAGATAAGAAGTAACCACCACTCCACTTGAAAATGGAGTTGGATGAGACGTTAAAAACTAATCAACTCCTTTCATTTCCAAGTTGAGATGCTGCTCTCTTTCTCAAACTTTATAGCACATGATTTGCTTGCTCTGCTCCTAGTAGTTACATTATGATTCATTCACCTGTGACCTGTTGCTTATACTTGCATGTTCCTCTTCTTTTGCCTGTAGTTTTTCATTAATACATGTCCTTTATGATAGTTATACCGGTTGACATTACAATAAGGTTGAGCTTGGTAAAGAGTATAACTAATTTATAAGTTGTGGAACAAAAGTTAAAATATAAGCTAGTGTTGAAAAATAATCTCATGTTGGGAGATTGTAATTTTGTGAGAGTATAAACTGACTTATAAGATAAGCTAGCGATGTGTTTGGTGTAGCGTTGTTTTTAAACACTAACTTATAGGTTGGCTTATAAACTTATAAAACTCTTCACCAAACAGTGTCCAAGAGTCTAATGGGATTTTGAATACATATTTTTGTGTAAAATAAAGACTGAGATCTACTCCAAATCTATTATTTTATGATAGGGAATGAGTGTTTTAACTACTCAGTTGATGGTATATCTAAGCTAGTTATACTTTGGATCTAAAGGAAAACTGATTTAATTTTTAGGGAAATTTTGAACCGTATATCCAAAAATTAACACATTATCAAAAATATACATATCCTGAAATTTTGTTGACTAGTCCATCCAAAGATTGCCAAATGTATCAAAATGGTAGAAAACGTCCATCTATTTTAGATCAAATGTACACTTAATAGTACTTAAATTTGGTACAAATTTGATATACTTTGTAATCTTTGGATGAATCGGTGAACAAAATTTTCGAATTTGTTTAATTTTAATAACAAATTTTGATAATTTCCTAAATTTTTATTACAAAGTTTTTCATAAGATGGTTTATAAGTGATTATATGATTTTGTACTCACATTGAGCATTTTTTTCATCTTCATCAGAAAACAAACTTTCAAGTGCTTACCTATGTGAGGAAAAGCTTTATTGAATTAGACCCTCATATAGCATTTTGTAGGCAAACAGATACACTCACTGCCTGTCCATTTGCTATTGTCTTTTGTTTGATGATGCTTCTTGCTTTATACAAAATTGACGTTTAATATGTACATATATTTTTTTTTTTGGATAATCGGGGTGTCCGGGCCAGCTTACGCGCACCTCGACTAATTCCCGGGACCTGTGCTCCGTGCCCTCAGAAGTTTAATATGTGCATGTTATAGAGGCAACGCTCCTTTAAGATACATATTTTCTTATTGGCTCTTTTGATATTGTGGTTTGATTTGTGATAAGTAGGGTTGGCAGAAATCTCTAAGGAGACAGGGATCTTTGGGGACCCTCCCCAATTTGAGAGGAGATCGGGAATGAAAAATTAAAAAATTTAACATTGGGGACGGGAACGGGGAAAGGGAAATTTGATACCCATTTCTTATTCGAGGAAGATAGATAAAATCCACATTCCTTACGCATTACCCATTTCAATTTTAATTTCTTTATTTTAATTTTTTTAATAAATATGTTCAATTTTCCATTTATAATTTTATATAGATGTAAATAAAAAATATTTTAATATTTATAAAAATATATAAGTTATAAATAATATAAAGGCTTCAATGAAATAATTATATATATAATCAATTTTTAATGAGGGATCCATCATTTTATTAAGTTACAGACCAAATAAAAAGACATAAAATATGAATTTCAATATTTTATATAAATTGTTATTTATGTAATAGATATTATCGATTTTTTGAATTTATATGCTTGATTTATAGATAAAGAAATAGTTCAATTAATATATTTTTCAATGACTTAAATTTATTTAAAGAAAAAATTATTTATTATTCTGGGTTCGGGACCCCTCAGAATAAAAGGGGATCCACATCTCCTCCTCAAAACAATTATGAGAGAACGAAGAGGGGATAGTAACATCTAAAGATTATCGGGGACAAATACAGGGATGTCAATCTCATCCCCTCCCCATTACTATCCCTAGTGGTAAGATGATAAAGTTACCGTTTTGATCAAAATATAATTTTTGATGGAAGAGAGTAAAAGAGAATAGAATGAAGTGTAACAAAAAGAAGTATTGAGCTATTGAAACTTAATCGCCCAAATCGGGGGTCGAGGATAAAACATAACTTAAAAAAAAAACATTATATATAAAAATGAATTTTGCTTCTGAAACAATAACATTAATATATATTTATACACACACATTAATTATTTTTAAAATCTAAAGTGACATATCTGTCTTTAAAACTTATTTAGTTATATTCAATTTTATATTTTTTATTTCCGAACATTACATTATAATTCCATCATTTTTTTCTTAAAAAAATTATAGTACATTGTTCTTTATTCCGTTTTGTTTCATTCTATTACATTATCAACCATCAATTTTCATCAATCCAAACATAACCTAAGAACATGTACATATGCTTGAAGTTCCATATGATACCGCATAAATCGACACAATATAATATTTTTAAGAGATATTATCATTTTTCATCATAAATTTAATGACAGTTCAATCAAATTTGAAAACTTTTAAAATATATCAATTTCTACATGAAATTATTAGTTGTGATCAATTTACGCCCGACCTAAATTAATTTTCATCCAAAAAATTTAGAGAATTTATCATTCTTCCATCATTGATTGTGAAAATGATAGGCTTTATAAATTTTGGATAGATTTGATACAGTTTAAAGATCATCTTTAAGTTTGACAATTTTTGCCAATTTTTGGGTGGAAAAACGATTATTCCTCATTTTTTAATATTATTCAACCTCAGTTCTAGTGAATGAATTACATGTCTGATTATTGATTTCATTCCAAATTCGTGCAAGATTTTTATTTTTATTTTTTGTGTTGTCATAATGGAACGCCGATTAAGATTAGTACAAAGTAAGATTACATTAATTTTTTTCGGCGAAAATAACACTCAATTATCTTACAGATTATTATAAAAATATTTTACTGTTTACAGTTTTGAAAATATAACCTTTATTTCTTGTCGTTATATATCTTTCATAAATTTTGAGTTATTTTTCTAATTAGAGTCTTGAATACTCTAAGAAGTGTACAAAAAAATAAAAAATTGTTTCTAAAATAGATAAAAATTGATCAAATTAACAAAAAATATTTAACGACATGAAAATTTATATTTTATAAAATTATAGAAATTAAAACTTGTATTTCTAAAACTCCAAATATTAAAACATCATTATACTAATTTATAGAATAATTAGGTGTCATTTTCCCTAATTTTTTTTTGTCATTATAACGAAATCTTCCACAATAAAGCAAATGTAGAGGCCAAGGCAAAATTGCTTTGCTAAAAAAAAAATAATAATAATAAACAAATAAGGTGGTTTTTTTTTTTTTTTTTGTTTCTGTTTTTTTTTTTTGTTTTTTTAATACCGAGTATATCTGAATGTAATAATGTCCAATCTCGGGATATGTAGGGCTAAAAAAAAAATTTAAACTTTGCACATACTCTATTTTTTTTTTAAAAAAAAAAAAAATAATAAATAACATGTTAATATTTTCGAGTTAAATAATTGTGTTGACGGCTGATTTTGGTCTCAGGGGCAATATGAGAATATTACTCCCGAGACTAATCCTCCCTCAATCGTGAATTGTTTGGTTATGGGGGACCAAAAGCAACTTAGCAAAAGACAAATAATACGCCAATCGACAAAGAGATTTAACATGGTTCGGTGGATCTTGGTCCGACTACGTCCACGGGCACAAAAAGGATGATACTTTTATTACTCAAACACGCTTCTCAGCTCTCTCTTTTGTTTACAAGTCTCACAATAATGATCTTGATCTCAACTTTTAAACTTTTTCCTTTATGCACACTCTACCCTTCTATTTATAATAGTGTAGAAATCATATTCTATTTGTACAAGAATTTCATAGTTGAAACAATTTCATTTTCCCATAAGGATTCCTAGTCAAAACTATTTCCTTTTCCCATAAGGATTCCTAATCAAAACTACCCTTACTTTCTTTATCCTACTAGGACTCTGACTCACCAGTTTTCCCCATGAAAATAGGATAACTTGTCATCTTATCCGCAAGAATAGGGTGTCATCTTCTAGAGCATATCTCGCTATCTGGTCGGTCTTCATGAGGTCGGTCATAATAGTCCTTTGAACTGAGAATGCTGTTGTCGATCTGATAATGGCCGGTCATCCGATCTTAAGTGGTCGGGTTACCGATCATAAGCGCTCGACCCCTAACTCATGTGGTCGGGTCGGTATTAATGATCTCGATCAACAAGGGAATTTACCCTTTTACCCATCCCGTGCTGCTTAAATATTGTACGTGCCAAATTTGGACCCGAGGGTAAAATTGTCTTTTCACGTCAAAATTCAATACCAAAAGCCCACAAATATTGGCCCTTAAAAACCATATTGGAAGAACCCAACCCAAAAGACTTTATTCCATCGGTACATAACGCTACAAATGAAAAGCCAAATAAGTAGACAGCATAAAACACAATTGTTACTAACTATTCCTCTTTTTCTAAAACACAAACACATGCAAATATTCTTCCACGCCGAAAGTTGAATCCAAAGCACGTTGTGGGCTCATCTGCCAGAGAGGTCAGCACGTTGTAAGCCCGTTGCCAGCTTTTATCACAGCTACAGAGTAATCTCTTTTCAGATTTATAAAAGGGGAGATAATTCAAGGTTCTAGGCAGGCTTCTCTATGGCTTACAAGCTTCTGTTCTCTAACATAAGTTCTCAGAGAATTCCCTTCTTCAAAACACATATCACCGCCCTCACGGCCACTATAAGAAAGTTAAGGTAATAATAAGCCTTGCTTTCACATTTTATGCATTTACTACTCATTTCATACTACTGACTTGGGCGTCGGAGTGCCCCCGGCACCCACCACACCGGTGGGTAGTCTGCTCCCGCTCACTCTACCTTTGTCTTGCAGGATCGCTAATGCCCCCAATCTACAAATTCTGATTGTGGACTTCGGCCGAAATCCATCATCCACAAATATCATAGTGCTTAAAAAACACCATCAACATCTATCCCCTAGTTCTCGGTAACAACGAGTTTGCGAGTTGATGCCGGGGGGAACTATAAAAAAGATGGTGTGCCGATGAATCCGTCGGTGGTCACTCCAGGAACCGCAGAGAAAAATGCCTTGGCTGTAGATCTGGTCCTTCCTGCTACCTTCATGTGCTCAGTCAACGAGGATCCCGATATCTACCCGTGGAGAAAATGCTTTGCCCTTATACTGATGACGATCGACTCGGTGGGACGTAACCCGACCCCGAGCTGAAGAAAGACTTGGTTCTGGGGGAATGTTACATCCCCAGTCCAAAGAAGCCGACTCGGTGGGACGTAACCCGACCTCGAGCTGAAAGAAAGACTTGGCTCTGGGGGAATGTTACATCCATAGTCCAAAGAAGCCGACTCGGTGGGACGTAACCTGACCCCGAGCTAAAAGAAAGACTTGGCTCTGGGGGAATGTTACATCCCCATTCCAAAGAAGCCGACTCGGTGGGACGTAACCCGACCCCGAGCTAAAAGAAAGACTTGACTTTGGGGGAATGTTACATCCTCAGTCCAAAGGAGCCGACTCGGTGGGACGTAACCCGACCCCGAGCTGAAACAAACATCGATCTCGACGGTACAAGAGCAGACCCGAGCCGAAAAGAAACATCGGTCTCGGCGGTACAAGAGCATACCCGAGCCGGAAAGAAACATCGGTCTCGGCGGTACAAGAGCAGACCCGAGCCGGAAAGAAACATCGGTCTCGGCGGTACAAGAGCAGACCCGAGCCGGAAAGAAACATCGGTCTCGGCGGTACAAGAGCAGACCCGAGCCGTAAAATATATATCAACAAAACGGACTCGGCGGTACAAGAGCAGACCCGAGCCGGAAAGAAACATCGGTCTCGGCGGTACAAGAGCAGACCCGAGCCGGAAAGAAACATCGGTCTCGGCGGTACAAGAGCAGACCCCAGCCGGAAAGAAACATCGGTCTCGGCGGTACAAGAGCAGACCCGAGCCGGAAAGAAACATCGGTCTCGGCGGTACAAGAGCAGACCCGAGCCGTAAAATATATATCAACAAAACGGACTCGGCGGTACAAGAGCAGACCCGAGCCGTAAAATAAATATCAAAACCATTGTGTGAGCCATAACAAACAAGCATAATCAAATGTCAACCTAAGTCAGAACAGGTTTTACTCACCTTTTTGGGATCCGCTGCCTTTCTTGCAACTCTACAAGGGTCACTACAAGCAAGACTCTTCTTAATACATCATCTCTACATCTCAGCATTCCACGCATCCGACCGGATGACTTCCGCTATCAACTTGGTCGACCTCAAAAACCGAATGGTTTATGTACACACTGAGATATCCTTCTTTCACCAAGTCTTCCACCTGCTCCCGCAGGTCTCTGCACCCATTCGTGTCATGTCCCCTTACGTTATGGTAGATACAATATGCCCTACTATTTCCCTCCTCAATCGGGAACCTCCTCAAATTAGGCTCGGCTAACAGACCTTTATCTTGGATTTCCCGAACTATCTGGTGAAATCCCTGACGATCGGTGATTTCCATCTTCTGCCATCGTCTTACTACGCGAGCTGCTTTTTGTTGAGGTCCCCACAGACGGCGCCAACTGTTGACGGCTGATTTTGGTCTCAGGGGCAATATGAGAATATTACTCCCGAGACTAATCCTCCCTCAATCGTGAATTTGTTTGGTTATAGGGGACCAAAAGCAAACTTAGCAAAAGACAAATAATACGCCAATCGACAAAGAGATTTAACGTGGTTCGGTGGATCTTGGTCCGACCTACGTCCACGGGCACAAAAAGGATGATACTTTTATTACTCAAACACGCTTCTCAGCTCTCTCTTTTGTTTACAAGTCTCACAATAATGATCTTGATCTCAACTTTTAACTTGTTCTCAACTTTTCACTTCCTTTTATGCACACTCTACCCTTCTATTTATAATAGTGTAGGAATCATATTCCTATTTGTACAAGAATTTCCTAGTTGAAACAATTTCCTTTTCCCATAAGGATTCCTAGTCAAAACTATTTCCTTTTCCATAAGGATTCATAATCAAAACTACCCTTACTTTCTTTATCCTACTAGGACTCTGACTCACCAGTTTTCCCCATGAAAATAGGATAACTTGTCATCTTATCCGCAAGAATAGGGTGTCATCTTCTGGAGCATATCTCGCTATCTGGTCGGTCTTCATGAGGTCGGTCATAATAGTCCTTTGAACTGAGAATGCTGTTGTCGATCTGATAATGGCCGGTCATCCGATCTTAAGTGGTCGGGTTACCGATCATAAGCGCTCGACCCCTAACTCATGTGGTCGGGTCGGTATTAATGATCTCGATCAACAAGGGAATTTACCCTTTTACCCATCCCGTGCTGCTTAAATATCATAGTGCTTAAAAACACCATCAACAAATTGTTTAACTTGAAAATATTAATGTGTTATTTAATTGTAGGGGGTCTTTAATTGTTTAAATCCAATAGATTGTATCTTATTTTTATTTATTAGATTGAATTATTTAGTATTTAGTCGTGGTCATGAATATAGGAAAAAATTCCAGTCCACGAGAAAATCTATAATACAACGGAGGTACCACGTCACCTGTGTAACAATCCAATAATCTATTGCCATGCGTGTTAAAATATTAAAAACAACTAAAAATATGAGTATTAAATCATACATATCATTTACTAATTTGTTGATGATATCATGTCACCCATATCTCCGTTGCATCAAAGAATTATTTCATATCCACATAAATTTTTCCTAAAGTAGAGGAATAAATTGGGGGTCTTCAAGAGAATCATAAGATATTGAGCCATAGAAATTGAAATGAAAAATAAAGATTGGTCCATGCATAACTTGAAACTCTATTCGCTTAAGTTCGGAATGAGTGATTTGATGACAGAATTTTGAATGATTTCAAAAAAAAAAAAAAAAAAAAAAAGGTTTGAAACTCGACAAAACGAATAAATTAGGGTTCCTTGATATTAGAAAAGTTTGCTTTAATGGATTCCATTGTAGATACAGAGACATTTGTAAGCCTTTTGGCTTGAAGCTTTTGCTCACCATATAAATAGCTTTTGCTTTAATCTATTTATAATGGTTATAAATTGGTTCATGATTACTGAATTAACCTTGTTACTTAATATTTTTGTTTAAAATTTTAAGGTTAAATTAGTAATATAATTAAACATATCTTAAATAAAAATTTGATTCGTTTATGACCGTGTAATAAAATAATCATAAATGAGTAACTGATTTCGTAAGCCCAAATTCATAGTTCATGTAATAAATGGATCGAATCAAATTAATCTATTCATTAAACGAATCAATTTTTCTAATTCTATATACACTTACATCTTGATTCAAATTGTCGTCCTTAAATTAGATGACATAAAATAAGAAGACAATAAGTCAAGCATAGTACGGAGAGTTCAGATTGTAAGGGTTCAAATATAAAATGTTGGCTTAGATACTATATTACAGAAATCACTCGATTCAAAAATTTAAATTATTAAGGACTAATAATATTACTAAAAATATCTTAAATTATTAATTAAAGAAATCACTTAATTTTCTGCTCGATGGCCCCTGAATTATACTATAATTATATTTTGTTGAAAATTTAGTGGTGTAATATTGTTTTTTTTTTTTTTTTTTTTTTGAAAACTTTAGTCAAGAATCAAACTTCAAATAATATAATAAATCGAAACATAGAACCTTATAATTTTGATGTGACTCTTGAATATATATTTTGATTGAAATGAAAATTGGATTTTCTAACCTTAAGAAGAAATTTAAGTCCTAACTGGTGTTAATGATTTTATAATTATTATCTCCCATGATATAATGATTACTTCTTTAAAGAAATAATAAACCGAAATATGGTTGGATACTCTTTCTATGATGAATGAAAACCGAAAGATTTTCCATGGACTATTAGCCTATATGTTTTAGGTAAATATTGAATGTTTTCAACAACCGCACAATGTGATATTTATAAAGAGATAGAAGATTACTATTGAAACAATATCTATTATATTAAGGTCTTAACCTTCCAAATGATTATATGCATTCAATATATATTTTTTCACATATGCTTGTTCAATTTAAATGAATAAATACTTTTTTTTTTTTGAAAAAAAAAATGAAATGACACCATGAACATATATGTATATTTCCATTTTAAAATATGTATTTTTCCATAAAATACATTTCTCTTCAAATAAAAATACATTTTCACACGGCACTTTTCGACCATTATAAATTATTTTGAAAATTTTCTTAAAATTTTAACTCAAAAGTAGACGTTTTGGTTGTATGGAATTTGGACATTTTCCCTCAATAAAAAAAACCAAATAAGAACATTGAAACCTATAAAATTGGAAAAAAAAAAAAAGGGTAAGCAAGCCAAAGAAGGTAATGAGGAAATTGATAACTCTTGGTGTAGCAACACCTATTTTGATGGCCCAAAAACATGGTCAAGTATTCGATAACTTTGGGGGAGTATTTTAACCCATGAATTACAGTATAAAGCTTGTTGGGATGTTTAGACGGTTTTATCTTATTTCGGGATTCAATCTCTTAGGGTTGATTTTATGCCTTATTTAGGCTATCTCATCTAATTTAGGAAAATATTTTTGTCTCCTAAATTATATAAAGGAGCTACATGTATTTAGTTTCCCTTATTAACTAGATTCTTCCTTATTGTAGTATGACTACTAGCATTAATTATTTTGCTACCTTATAGCAGTATATTTACTTGATGTGTATATAAACAAAACTTCATAAAAGATAATAAGAGGAAGTTATTCAACATATTCTCTCTCACAAATTATGGCTCACTCTCTCTAAACAAAATACATATAAAAAGAGTTGTTTAAGCATAAAGTGTGTAAATTCATTACTCAATGACGCACGATAAATTACGGTCGTGACAAAATAGAAGTTTCGAGCATCAAGGACGTCCAAAGTTTGTTCTACATCAAGGAAAAATATTAAAACATGTTTAGGGAGAGGCTGTTCTTGAAATTCTAGAGTGGTTTCGTGGTGCTACGCGGCTGTTCGACTCGTACAAGTCAGTTTTGATTTGTGTTGACTTTTTTGTGCATGTTTTGAGATTTTTGTGCTGATTCTTGGGTTGTAATTTTTTCATATTTTTGGCGGTATTTTTCTTGAGTGTTGTGCCTGTGGTAGTTCAAAAATTGGACGCACTATTTTGGGATTTTTAGAGTTGTTTCAGTAGTACATCGATTGGTGGACATCAAACTGTTTTAGGTCAGTTTTAAGGGTAATTTGTGGGGGATTTTGTGATAAAATTCATCAAGTCTCATGGTTGTTCAGTTGCTATTCGGGGGCAGTAAACAAAATTTTGTAATTTCTTAAATGGTTAAGAAACATTTCATAGTCGACGAGTGAGAAGAATATGTTTGAAAAAAAGGGATCCAGCAAGGAGACTTATCGTGACATTGTGTGCGATCTCTATGCTATTGTTGGGAGAGTAGTAGATGGATTAGCACATGCTAAGGACCGACTCGATTTTGTGGAGCAAGGGTTTGAGAGTTTTGAGGTTCGTTTGAATGTTTTGGGGAAGAACACCACACCACTCTCTGTTGCATACTAGCAATGGAAACAACACAATAAAGGGAACTTGAAGTCTTTAAGTTAGATTAATAGGTGTCTTGAGCAGCTTACGAGCGAAGTTTGATGGGGGCATCAAAGGGCTTCACGCAGAGGTGAGTGAGCTGCTTACGTAAGCTGAGTGTCACGGGCCAAACTTTGGTGTCACCAAGTTTGGGTCCGTGCGGCACTTGTTAGCGTTGTGCCTAACAAGTCAGCCTAGAATCGACCCTGCAAGGTCGTGCCCATGGTTAGCCATCTATAGAATGGAACATTATTAGGCAACAAAGTAAAGCATACATCGATAAGCACACATCCACAAGGCATGAGATAATGAAACACGTGCGAGACATATGAGATACACATTCAAGCAACACATTCGGACATAGCAATTGGAAATCAAAAGGAAGCATGTTTCATTAAGCAAGCCAACTAAGGGCGAGAGAGTACACAGCTAAAGCCCCTAGTATGCTGGTGGCCAGGCCCTTTTAAGGTGCTCGGGTCACCCCCCCTAAAGAGGTTTTAAAGACATTGCACAAGTGTCACTAGGAAAGACACATGATGTTTGAGTTGTCACACCCCCTAAAATAGAAAATAAAATAAAATAAGAATAAATACAAAGTGCACACTAGCACCACACGCAAGCGGCCATGGGCAAGTCATTGGCCCTGGACAAGCTTGGAGTGTAGGTGCGTTACACTCCACGTACAAAAGAAGACAATATACTGTACAAAATGATTGTTGCGTCGTTTGCATTAAGCACATACGTGGGCAGTGCAAATCCAAGGATAGAGGCTCCAAAGTCGTAAAAGTTTAGAGGTAAGCGGGATACTAAGAAGTTTGAGAACTATTTTTGAAATTTGAGAGATACTTCGAGGCAATAGGCTTGCGGGATGAGCGAGGTAAAGTAAACATAACAACTATGTATCTTTCTAATCATGTTATTTCTTGGTGGCGTAGGAAACACGTGGAGATCCAAAGGGGCGAGTGCATGGTTAGTTAGTGTAACGAGCTAAAGGGGGAACTCGAGAGACAATTTCTTCTAGAAAATTGTCTAGAATATTGGGGAGATGACAAATAGGGGAGCACTATCGGAATAGGTAGAAAGAGTTAAGCAACAATTTTTTTTTTTTTTTTTGTGTTCATCAAGGGAAAATTGGCTTCAACAACGTCTAATATGGGCTTGTTTAACGAGAAAGCAAGGAAAGCATCAGAATTGGGTAGTCATGCTTATGAGAAGCCAAGATACATCGTGATGAGAAAATTGGGTTTAATATTTCGAGTAGTGCATCCACAGATAAGGTGTGTAAAAGGGAGTTCAGATTTTTCTATGAAGGTTGTAGCAATAAAACAAAGAGGTTCAGATTTTCGTAAAAAACAGGACACACAGGAGACTTGGCGCTTGTATTAAATTGGGTGTAAGGAATAACAAACTTACGGTAAGTTGCTGACCTTGGCACGTTCCTCATGCAGTGAGCAACAACTATTTGCGGGAAGATTATGATGTAGCTTTTGTTGGACAATTATGACCCATAGCATCACTATTTGTAAAGGACATGGTGTTCTTGTACAAATTAACTAAGTGACAAAGGAAATTGCTCTTTTATCATTTTGTAATTGGATTACTTGGATATATAAATGATAAAAGTCCATATGATTAGTACCAGATTAATAAGATATAAGACAATATTAATCCACGAAAGGTTTAATCATTAAATATCCCTAGTCGTAGTATTATCGAGACTGTATATCGATAATGCGGAATAAGCTAGTATTACACTTGTGCGCGTTATGGAAGCTTAACAACATAGTTCTCATATATTTGAGTATTGGATACTCATGCAAGTATAATAGGAGGTTCTGTTAGCCGATGATACGGAAACAGCTTCACTCTGGATAGACCCCTCGGAGTCTCATTGGTATTATGACTATGTGTCTATAGGAATCCGAATTAGGGTATGTGTATGTGGTCTTAACCTAAGACTTGCATCGCTAATACTTGCGATAATCGGTATACTTTGGTTTTGGTCGTCCGGAGCTTTAACAGGTTCTGTGTACGCCTCTTTTGGGTATACTGAGAATCGTAGTGTATTGAGTGTGATGTCAAGATGGAAGTATCACTTCAGTCATATGGAGATGATGATCATGCAGGATACAAAACTGGTACTCCGAAGTGATGCAGCCATCAGGGAATTATGACTAGGTCATGACTTTCCGATCACAGATACTAGTTGCCCGTGATCCGATATATGCTTCGTACGAGGCAGACACAATTCCAGCCCTAGGCATAGCATGTGACATCCGATACTGGATCGTATTACGCAATACAATATATACTACGCCTGCTATAAATTATATATTCCTTAAAAGAATAATTCTGGAGAATTGGGTAGGCACGGTATTTTGCTAGAAGTCAACCATGTCTTGTAAATTGGTGATGACATCGTACAAGATACGCACGAGTTCGGATAGTCCGATGACCGTATTTACTGCCAACAAATCCAGAGATCTCTTGGGTCCCTTCCCAAAGATTCACCGATGATATTTGACTCGAACAAAATTAATCTGGGATTAATTGTGAGGGAGAAAATTAATCTGGGATTAATTGCGGCAAAAATTAATCTGGGATTAATTCGTCTAGAAGAGAGAGCGTGATTAATTTGGAATTAATCGGTAAAATAAATTTAATAGTTAAATTAGATTTTTCTATTTAATTTATTTATTTGGGCTAAAATAATATATCAGATATATTAATTGAAATTGGATTTCAATAACGGAATTAAAATTGGATTTTAATTCAAGCGAATGATCTAATTTGGAATTAATTCATAAGCGACTTTTGTAATAATTTTGCTAGGCATAATTATTTAATTAAATTGGATTTAATTACGTCGCGACGGAAAATTCATTTAGTCGGATTAAACGATCCTGGGCCCAAAGTGTGTTGTGCAAGCAAACTTAAATTTGGAATTTAAAGTGGTGGGACCCACATCTCACATCACTTGTCAAAATGTGATGGTGGTAGTTGGCAAAAATAATTGGATTCTTTAATGCACAAAACAACCCACTTTTCACCAACCTTGTTTTTGTTTTTTGAAAAACATATACACAACAACTTGGTTTTTGGAAAACTAAGACAAGAAAAATTTCTCTCTCTCTCCTTCTCCATGTTGGCCGAATTCTCTTCCTCTCTAGGCCGAAATTTGCTTCTCCTGGAAGGCAAATTTTACTTCATTTTGTTCAAACTAGCACTTAATGGAGTCAAAGAAAGGTGATAGGGAAACTCACCCTTGAGTTTGGAATTCAAATCAAAGGCTTGGAGCTTCTATATCCATGGAGTTTTTAGAAAATTCAAAGTCGATCAATGTAAGTATTCCGCAACTTATCTTGATAAATTCATACACAAATCATTGTTTAGAGATATTGGGCATGTGTAGGACACTAACAATG
The DNA here is from genome assembly GCA_019454045.1 of Zanthoxylum bungeanum. Lineage (NCBI taxonomy): Eukaryota > Viridiplantae > Streptophyta > Magnoliopsida > Sapindales > Rutaceae > Zanthoxylum > Zanthoxylum bungeanum. The sequence goes on from SKCR01023661.1 coordinate 146,941, forward strand.
GTATCAGAGTCAATCTAAGCATGATTTGAATTCTAGGGTTCATGACTTTAATTTGGGTATTTTTGGTTGGAGCATGATTTTTCCAAATTGATTATTTGGTTGTGGTTGGATGATGATAACTTGGAGTTATGCATGTTTAGATTTGTGAAAAATTGATTAGATTAATTTTTTCCAAAATCCCCACCTTGGCCGAATGTACCCTATGAAGAACTCATGGTGATTTTTGAAATTTGACAATTGGATATGTTAAATGGCATGAAATTGAATGTTAATTGTTGATTTAATTGGATTGAAATCAAAATTGGATGTTAATTTCATGTGTTTGTCGTGAGATTGAGCATGTTGTTGGATGAATTGATTTTGCCTCAATTTTGTGTTGGACATGAATTTGAGAATTAAACATGATTAATTAGATTAATTGATGTTTTGGAAATGTTAGATTAATTAATTAATTGTGCCTATTACACTTTAATTGGATTAATATGTTATTTGGAATAATATATTAATTTAATTTGTTGTATTTGGTCTAATGGGCTTGGTTGGGCCAAGTATGGTTTTGGACAATTGGATTGGATCCAATTAGGCCTAAAACCATTTCCATAAAGTCCAAATATGACTTTTGGGCCTTTTAAAATTTAATTGGGCCTAATGGGCCAAAATTGATTTTTTGGCAAATGGTGATTCCTAATTGGGCCTTGGCTATTGGATTGGATCCATAATGACCAAAGCCCACGCCTAAAGAATTAATTGAAAGCCAATTGGACTTTATTTAAATAGGCATTGGATGCTAATTGGGCCTTTGAGACCCATTTAGATTGAATTTGGAATCCAAGTCTAAAAGGCACTATTAAAAGTGTAATTATTTAATTTGGAATTAAATATGAATTAGTATTGGATACAATTTAAATTGGATTTAAAAATTATAGTTCGATGTAATTCAAGAATACGTACTTTGAGTATTTATTCTTAAACGAGTTGGACTCCTGCAAATCAAATCGTTGTATGAACATTGGATGGTCATTAATTGAAGATTAATTAATTGGATTAGATTGATTGAACAACATGCTTTGTGTGAATACTTGGATGTATTTATATGAATAATGTATATCGAATGAATATTAGAAGGGTGGAGGTATTTTTGGAAATTGTTGTAAATTTGGAATTTGTTAAATTGGACCTGCGTGTCCAGCCTTTCACCTCATTTACTCTCTGTATTTCTCTTCTCACCAATTCCCCTCAATGTAAATGAGGTTTCTTTTAGTGTTATGTAATTGGGTAGAAGAAAGTATAGTGCTAGCGGGAGAGAGAAAAGAGAGAGTGATTTATTTTAGGAACAAATTGTATTGTATATCCATCCGTCTATCATTATTAAATTTTATCGCGCCTTATTATGCTTTTAGAATGCATGTTTAAGGGTGTATGATGAGACCTAATAAAAGATAATAAATTGGATGCCAATTTATGGAAAACTCACTTTAATATTAAACGTTTTCCTTCCATTAAGTGGTTCTCTATCAAGATCCAAGATTGACTTTGATTTGTTGGCCAAAGTCAAGATCACTGTCCATCACGGATGTGTTTGAACCACGTAAGCTTTGTTACATATCGCATGTCTTGGGTAGTTGTGACTTGTTGGCCAAAGTCAAGGTCACTTCTGTACATCGACGTGAATTACGAAGTTTTCCCACTGTCAATGAGTCACGCTTATCAAGAATCATTAAGCTTATTGAGCCAAAGCCAAGGCTTAGTTGATTCAGAGGAAACATGTTAGGAAATATATTGGATATATTTACATATATTAGATATATGTTTCGGACTTGGAGGTTCACCTACCGGATCTAGGAATTGGATGTGATCGAATTGATCTTAGAGATCTACCTAGTTAAGTTTCATACAGCTTGTTGGCCAAAGTCAAGGTTGTGTGTTATTTAACGGGATCCTAGCCAACTAAGAAACTAGGTTTCCCGAGTACTCCACAGAGGGTTAGAGGCTCGCCGAGAAATAGTGGGAGACCGGTATTAAATCTACAATTTCATTTAATACTTGCTAATACGCGCTCTTTATTTTTCGTCAATATATATATATATATATATATATATATATATATTAGTTGGACTAATATTCAATTGTTGTTTTAATTGAACAGTTGGACTGTATTCAAAATACTCCATTTATATTGGTTATATAGTTGGACTATAGTAATCATTACATTTGAGTGTACCCGATCAGTTGTAGTTGGTTATATAGTTGGACTATAGTAATCATTATATTTGATTAAACCCAAAATCGTTGATTGGATAGTTGGACTATAGCAATCAAGATGGCTGGAAAGATTAGCGTTAGAGATAAAATCCTGGGTGAAAATGTCTTTAACGGCGAAAATTTTCCAGATTAGGAAATGAATCTCAAGATAGTCCTTGGAGCTGAGAAGTTACTCTATGTAATAGAGAAACCTATCAGGCCTGAGCCCAAAGTTGAGCAAATAGTAGAACATGAGCCTTGGAAGACTCATCGTGATGATAACTTTAGTTCTCAATCCGTTATGCTGATGTTTATACCATGATGTTGAAATTGAAGGATCTTCATAGATCTAATCTTAGATCTAAGAAGTATGAATTGAAAAAGAAGCTATTTCGCTCGCGTATGTCAGAGGGTACATCTGTCGAACAATAGGTGTTGCAGATGATTGCTAACATCGAACGGCTAGGTCAGCTGGGCATTACCTTCGAGGCCAAGACTTCTAAAGATTTGATCTTACAGTCTCTGCCCGATTGTTGGGGCGGGTCCATCATGAGCTATAACATGATGAACCAAGAGAAAAATCTTGGAGAGTTAATGGCTATGCTCAAGGAGGCAGAGCCAGAGCTTATAAAAGGCAAGAAGTACGAGGCGCATCTTACTTCGACATCCCAGAAGACCAAGGCTTGGCCGAAGGCTTCTGGGGTGTGAAGAAAAAGGGCAAGGCTAAATTGTCACAGTCTTCTGGGAAGACAAAGGACATATCCCAAGATGTCTGCCTAAACTGTGGCAAACAGGGTCACTGAAAGCGTGACTACCGTATGGATAAGGCAGACATGAAGGAAGTGAAGGTGGGCAAGACACTTCACGTATGTTTGTTATTGAAATAAACATGTCCACTACTAGAATTAAAAATTAGATTTTTGATACTGAATGTGGTACATACATATATACTGATGTGCGGGATCTGATGATTAGCAGGAGACTGACTTTAGATGAGATCGACCTATGAGTCGAAAACGGGACGAGAGTCGCTGTTTTGGCTATGGGAATCTATGTTTAGGAACTACTCTTGGGGCATGTACTTAACTTAGGTGACTGTTATTGTGTACTTAGTTTGACTAGAAACATTATCTATGTATCTAGTTTAACCTGTTGCGGGTATACCTTTATATTCCAGAACACTGGGTGTTTTGTTTATAAAGATGATATTGAGATATGCACATTAGATGTGAATAACCGTCTTTATATTTTGAATATAAATGAATCTCAAACCTATAACATGACAAACAAAAGGCTCAAACTGAGTAAATCAGATGAGACTTATTAGTGGCATTGTTGTCCGGGACACATTAACAAGACTCGTATATCCACACTTTCGAAGAGTGGATACTAGGATGAATTTGATCCTAATTCAAATGATGTTTGAGAATCTTTTTATTAAGCAAAGTGTTGGACAATTATGACCCATAACGTCACTATTTGTAAAAGACATTGTGGTTTTTGTACAAATTAACTATGTGACAATGTAAATTGTATTTTATCATTTTTTGTAATTAGATTACTTATATATATAAATGATAAAAGTCATTATGATTAGTTCCGGATTATAAGATATGAGACAATATCAATCCACAAAGGTTTAATCATTAAATATCCCTAGTCGTAGTATTATCGAGACTGGACATCGATAATGCAGAATAGACTAGTATTGCACTTGTGCGGGTTATGGAGCCGTAACAACATAGTTCTCATATATTTAAGTATTGGATACTTATGCAAGTGTGATAGGAGGTTGTTTTTACCGATGGTACGAAAACAGCTTCGCTCTGGATAAACCACGCGGAATCCCATTGGTAGTATGACTATGTGTCTATGGGAATCCGCTTCAGGGTAGGTGTATTTGGTCTTAACCTGAGACTTGCATCGCTAGTACTTGCGACAATCAATACGCTTCGGTTTTGTTCATCCGAGACTTTAACAGGTTCTGTGTACGCCTCTTCTGGGTTTATTGAGAATCGTAGTGTATTGGGTGTGATGTCAAGAAGAAAGTATCAATTCAGTCATATGGAGATGATGATCACACAGGGATAGAGAATCGGTTCTCTATTATGTTACAACTATCGGGATAATATGACAAGGTCATGATTATCCGATTATAGAGAATAGTTTCTTGTGATCCGATATATGCTTCGTACAGGGCATACATTATTCCAGCCCATTTACACAACAACTTGGCCGAATTCTCGGTTTTTGAAAAACATATACACAACAACTTGGTTTTTGAAAAACTAAGACAAGGAAAACTTCTCTCTCTCTCTCTCTCTTTATCCATGTTGGCCGAATTCTCTTCCTCTCCAGACCAAAATTTGCTTCTCTTGGAGGGAAAATTTTGCTTCATTTTGTTCAAGCTAGCACTTAAAGGAGTCAAAGAAAGGTGATAGGGAAACTCACCCTTGAGTTTGGGATTCAAATCAAAGGCTTGGAGCTTCTACATCCATGGAGTTTTTAGGAAATTCAAAGCCGATTAATGTAAGTATTCCGTAACGTATCTTGATAAATTCACACACAAATCATTGTTTAGAGACATTGGGCATGTGTAGGACACTAACAGCTTTGTGTTTGCAAAATCATGATCTGGCGAATGGCTCGTTGCATAGGGAGTTGTACTTGCGAAATTTAGTGTGTGAGGGTGCAGTAAGCTTGCGGTGAGTTACTGAATTTGATACACAGTTTCTACATGAGGTTACATTTAGTCACTAGGGACAAGCTCGAGGGGTTTAAGACCATATTAAGACTTATTGTGCACCGAGGCTTTTAATCACGAGGATTGAGGCCCGCTCTAAGGGATATGAGGGTTTCATAATGAAATATTATAGATGGAGTATCTTTGAGGATGGACATGGTCTACGACGTAGTGGTGGATCTAGTGCGTGTGGTACAATTTAGGGATGCTCACCAAGGGTTGGGTCGTGAGAGCTTGATTCAAGTTCGAAGTTTGCATTAAAGTCATACTTAATAACTATGTTAAATTAGTTTAACATTAAATGTTCATTTAATGATCATTTAGTTGAAATATTATTTCGAAATTGATGAATTTTAAAACTCATAAATTCAAAAGGAGTAACAATTTTGAATTGTAACAAATGGAAGTTAATTTTTCATCTTGTAACTTACCAATATATTCATGATAAATTAAACCAAAAATTGAATTTGGATGTTGCAAGAATGCATATGGCCAGATTTTGCTAGGGGTTTTGGGGATGATTTTGTAATTTTAGTTACAAATTAATCTAATAAAAATCCTAAGTATATAATGAAATGTTGTTTTCATTTTTGGTGGAATCTCATTTTGATCAAAACCCTAGCTTCTTAGTTATTCTCTTTTCTCTCAAGTGTTAAAAAAAATAAAAGAAAATTTGTATGTGAATTTTAATCTCTAAATTTTTTAAAGAATAATTTTATGAGCATAACCCACTCTATCTTTTATTGGTAACGAGTCATAGTATAGAAGATCAATTAGTGTTGATGCAAAAATATTTTTCCTTTTCTTCTTGAACCATTCGACAGTGAGCAGAATAGAAAAATTTGCTCACTACCGCCACTTCACATACCTTGTTGGTGTTCCGTTTCGTTGTGTTTTCGCGAAATGTTTTTTAGGAACACAAATGACTGTTTTGTTTAAATTTCAGGGTTGTTTTGGAGTGTCAAAAAATCATGAACTGTTACAGAAAAATAAACAAATAGCCAGCATAAAACAATGAGTTGTGCACACGTAAATAGTTTTTTCGGTATATAAAACAGTCCAATTTTTCGGCTGTCGTTCGGTGCTGGAAAAATCATTAAAAACAGAAGCAAAACAAGTCCAAACACCTTTTTTATTTTGGCAACTAAATAATATCATTATTATGACATTAAGTAAAAATTTGGTTGTTACAAAAAAAGCTAGGGCTGGCCGAAATTATGGTGAGGAGGGGAAATGGTTTATTATTTTTTAACAACAATTTAAACCCTAAGTATAAAAGGAAAAATTGTTTTCCTTTTCACCTTAATTCATAATTTCCAAACCCTAGCCACCTTATTGTTCAAAGTTTTCTTTCAAGTGTTGAAAGAAAAATAGAGTGAACAAAAACAAAAGAATAATTCTGGTGTGAGTATTTTTTCTCTGTAGTGTTTGGGGATTGGATTGTGAGTCAAGCCCACCACTTTTGTTTTGAGACATAGCACGGAAAACCATTCAGAGTCAGACATAGATATTGATATATTTTAGGACTCGCATGGAGCTCGTATTGACTAGCGTATCCAGGTGACCATGATCATGGAAACTCTTCCGAAGAGTTTCTTACAGTTTGATAGCAACTTTGTTAAGAACTAGTTGACTTTTAATTTGACTCAGTTGCTTAATGAGCTCACCCATTACGAGTCCATGGTGCTGGATTCTCGTAAGCCTAGTGGAGAGGTAAATGTTGCCGAATTTCCGAATCTGTAAGGAAAAAGAAGAAATACACTGGGAAGGCAAAGCCCATGAATAAGAACAAGATTAACTCCAAGTTAGGGGTGGCAATTTGGGTAATGATTCGTTTATTCGTTCGATTCGATTCGCTTTTAAGCGAATACGGGTTTGAAAAAATGGATTCGTTTAATAAATGAGTCAATTTGATTCGATTCGTTTATTAGAAGAATCTAATACAATTTAAGCTCGTTGATTCGTTTATGATTCATTTTATTATTTTTATTTACTGTTATTATTAATTTTCAATTAAGAATCAGGAAATTACAACTAATTATCATAGAAAAAGTAATATTTTCGATATTTGGTGAGGTATTTTTAGTAAATATATTAATCACATATTTCATATGTATATATTTATGAAGAATTAACGTAAATCAAGTGTGGTAAATTATTTTATTAAATAATATCATTGACTAAACGAATAAACGAATATTTGTATTCAATTCGTTTAATAAACGAATCAAATACGAATCCTAATATGAGGATTAGTTTAATAAACGAATTGAATACGAATCCATCATATTTTATTTCGATTCGTTTAGGATTCGATACAAATTTGATTCGTTGATTCGTTTACCAACCCTACTCCAAGTATATCAAGCCCAAAGGAAAATGTTTCCATTGCAACAAGGATATGCATTTGAAAAAGAACTGTACTAAATACCTTGCCGAGCTAAAAGAGAATAAGACTACAGGTAAATACCATTTACTTGTCATTGAGTCTCTTTTAGTGGAGGATGATAAATTCACATGGATTTTTGATTCTGGATCCAATAATCATGTTTATTCTTCTTAGCAACGTCTTGACTCAATGAGAGACCTTACTGAAGGTGACTATACTATAAGGGTCGGGACAGAGGATGCCATTTCAGCTAGAGCAGTGGGAGTTTCAAGTTTAAAATTTTTAATAATAGTTATTTATATTTGTACAATGTGTTATTTATTCTTGATTTTCGCATGATTTTGATTATTTTTCAAAAATTTTGGATGAGGGTTATTCAATTTCATTTAATAATAATGAAGTTATTAAGCTAGAAATGGGTTAACTATTTGCACATGAAACTCAGAGAAAAATTATATGCATTAAGACCGTTAACACATAGTTCACTGCTCAACACTTAGATGTTTAAGGTTGAAAAACCTAAAACAAAATGAAAAAAGATTTCTCACGATGACACATATCTGTGGCATCTTAGACTTGGTCATATTAGCCTTGACCGATCGATAGGTTGGTAAAGAACTAAACTTTAAACTAGTTAAAGCTTGGAACTTTACCTGTCTGTGAATCTTGTCCAGAAGGAAAGATGACCAAGAGACCTTTTACTAGAAAAGACCAGTCAACCACTTGAGCTAATACATTCAGAAGTTTGCGGACTAATAAATATAAGAGCCCGAGATGGTTACGAATATTTCATCATATTTATTGATGAATATTTGAGATATGGATATGTTTACCTAATGCAAATAAGTAAGATACCTTTGAAAAGTTCAAAGAGTATCGTGCTGAGGTTGAGAACCAATTAGGTAATACGATCAAAAATCTATGATCGAATCGCATAGAGAATACCATAATAGTGATTTCGAGGAATTCTTGATTGAGTATGAGATAATATCCCAACTCACAGCACCTGAAACACCACAGCAAAATGGTGTTGCAGAGAGGAGAAATCAGACCCCACTAGACTGTTGGGGACGAATATGGAACCCCTAGGGTCAGATCGGTGCTCCGTGCATATCATAGGTGTATTTTAAAATATTTTTATGTAAGAATACATTTCATTTCTAGTCAGTAGGAAAAAACGGGGACCCAAACGGAGTCCGAAAATTTCAGAACAGAGAAAATGAAGTTTCAGTGTATATCATCTCTGAGCGTCGCGACGCGGAAGCTTTGGCGTCGAGATGCTCCAAAGTGCGAGAGCAACTGGGAGAGCTGAATGTCTTGACATTGCAATGAGGAAGGATTGGTGTGTGCCGCTCCTAGATCTAATGCTCGGTATCGTGATGCTGAGGGGTCAGAATCGCGATGCTACCCTTGGAAGTGAGCATTTTTCTACTTCAAACCAATACTAAACACTTATAATTTTCTCTTAATACTTCAAATAAATCTAAAATCCAATTTTAGCACCATAACCACCATCAACACATGTTGTATAACTAGCATACTTGTATTCTAAATACTTATATGCATTTAATTGAATAAAAACACAAACCAATTTAGAGTCCCACTATGAAATGTCTCATGAATAATTATAGTTCACCCAAAGATGATCAAGTGATTCTAGAATGGTAGCCATAACTCTAACCTTTAATCTAGAGTTCCAAACTCTTATTAATTGTTTCATGTCCAACATGAACATCTTTGACCTAATTAACAAGCATATTGTGTTTATACTTCCAAAGCATTCTAACATAATCTATTAACCTTATTTCAACTTCAAGCTATGTAATCATGCATCCAATATATAATTCATCACTATACGTCTCACTAATGAAAAAATCACTAATAAAGAACATCACTTAAGAGAAGTTCAAACTTACCTAGTAAGCTTGATGTAAAGATCCAATCTCATTCTCTTTGTTTAAATGGTTGGAGAACTTCCAATGTTTGCAAACTTGACTCCAAGATCCAATCTCGATTCCAATGTTAGCAAGCTTCACTCCAAGATCCAATCTTGATTTCTCCTAGATGAAATATTGTAGAGACCTCACAAAGTTTCTCTAAACACTTCTCTAACTTAGGCTAATTTCTCCAAGAATTGCTTGTATTTAGTTTTCTCAAGCTTAATTTTTTCTTTGCTTAAGCTTAATTAAAACCTTCCTAAAGCTTGCTATTTATAGCAAACCTTAGATAATTTTTAATCAATAAAAGTTCTAATCAACTTTTATGTGGGCTTAATCTAATTTGTCCAAATATGTATCATTAGTGTGACTAATCACATTTGTCTATCACTTTGATTTAATTTAATTAAATCAAGACAAAGATTAGGAAATGAATTAGTTCAATATTTGCCACTTTGATTTAATCCAATTAAATCAAGGCAAAAACACCTATAATTACATATTTACAATTACCAAAATATCCTCAAATGGTAGAGATATTTATTTCCAATTAGGTCAAAGTAAATAATCAATATTATCCATAAAACTTGATTATCTTAGTTGATAATTATAATATCGAATATTATGTTTTATGAAACTTAATCGGCTACCCAAGTGCTCAATGAGTACACTTCATTTTTGGACTCTATAAGTTTAGAAACGTTCGTCATATATGTATGCAATTCAGCCACCTCTGTATCCGTGAAAAACACGAACAACCTTTCTGAACTATACAAGTCGAGGTCATCACATATTTTTAACAATTCCTCTGTCGTAGGCTATCCGAGTTGTGCTTAGGAAACATAGAATACACCGTCAAGTTTTAGAGGCGCACATCTTATATCGACATGTCCACGATTCTTAATAACGGATGCGATCCACCCTAGGGGATCGACTTTGGCCAAAGGTTTAAGAATCGTGACTAATCACTTTTGTCGATTACTTTGATTTAATCCAATTAAATCAAGACAAAGATTAGGAAATGAATTAGTTAAATATTTTCCATTTTGATTTAATCCAATTAAATCAAGCCAAAACCACCTATTATTACATACTTACACTTACCATAATATCCTCAAATGGTAATAGATAATTATAATTTTACAATTAAGCGCTTGTGTAATTATTGAATTAATCCAATTAGGTCAAAGTAAATAATCAATGTTATCTAATAACATTTGATTATCTTAATTGATAATTATCAAATATTTTCTTTTATAAAAATTAATCGGCTACCAAAGTGGTCACCGAGTACAGTTTATATTGGGACTTTATGAGTTCAGACACGTTCGTCATATAAGCTTCGCTAATATGTACGCAATTCGGCCACCTCTAAATTCGCGAAGAACATGAACGACCTTTATGAACTATACAAGATGAGGTCATCACATATGTTTAACAATCCCTCCGTCGTAGGCTATCCGAGTTGTGCTCATGAAACATAGAATAGACAGTCAAGTTTTCGAGGCGCAAATCTCATGTCGACATGTCAACGATTCTTCATAACTGATGCGATCCACCCTAGGTGATCGACTTTGGCCAAAACTTTAAGAATCGTGAATTTACTAACATGGATACCTAAACCCCTTATGGTACACATACGGGCCGACGGATCCTATCTTGCTTCACATTTGATTACTGAGTGCATCAGTCCACACCCAACAAACATCTAGAGGTCTGACCATGAAATATTTATGACATACATGACATCAAAGTGTGGAGGATCTCACACAAAATCAATTCTATCCTATAGTCAAGGATTACATATGCTACTTGTTGGACAATTATGACCCATAGCGTCACTAAGTGTACAGATCATGGTGTTGTTGTACAAAAACTAACTATGTGACAAAGGAGATTGCTCTCTTATCATTTGTGATTAGATCACCAAGATGTATAAATGATAGGAGGTCCTTATGATTTGTTCCTGGAATGAGAATGAATGAGACAATATCAATCCACGAAGGATAATCATTAAAATATCCCTAGTCAGAGTATTATCGAGATTGGACATCGATAAATGGTAAAAGACTAGTATTACACTTGTGCGCGTTGTAAGGGCATAACAACATAGTTCTCATATGTTTGGGTATAGGATACTCATGCAAGTGTAATAGGAGGTTGTGTTTAGCGATGGTACGGGAAACAGCTTCGCTCTGGATAGACCCCCTCGGAATTCCATTGGTAGTATGACTATGTGTCTATGGAAGTCTGAAATCAGGGTATGTGTATTTGGTCTTAACCTGAGACTTGCACCGCTAATACTTGCGACAATCAATATAACTTTGGTTTTGGTCGTCTAGGGCTTTAACAGTTCTGTGTACGCCTCTGTTGGGTATATTGAGAATCGTAGTTGTGTTGGGTGTGATGTCAAGACGGAAGTATCACTCCAGTCATATGGAGATGATGATCGCGTAGGGATACATAACTGGTTCTCTAAAGGGTTGCAACCATTGGGATAATATGACTTGGTCATGATTATCCGATAATAAAGAGACTAGTTGCTCGTAATCCGATATATGCTTCGTACGGGGCAGACACTGTACCAGCCCCAGGCCTTGCATGTGATCATCGATACTGGATCGAATATGCAATACTACGTATACTACGCCTGATACAGATCTTATATTCCTGTAAGGATATTTCTGGAGAATTGGGTAGGCATGGCGCTTTGCTAGAAGCCAACCTTGTCTTGTAAATCGGTATAAGACTTAGTACTGGTACTTACGTGTTCGGATAGTCCGACGACCGTATTTACTGCCAACATATCCGGGGATCTCATGGGTCGCTTCCCGAAGATTCACCGATGACGTATGACTCGCACTTTTAATTAATCTGGGATTAATTGATGAGAGAGAAAATTAATCTGGGATTAATTGCGGAGATATTTTATCTGGGATAATATATCATTTAAAAGAGAGAAAACGATTAGTTTGGAATTAATCGATAAAATTAATATATTCGATATATTAAACGAAATTGCATTTCGACGCGGAATTAAAATTATATTTTAATTCGGGCGAACGAGTTAATTTAGAAATTATTCGTTAGCGACGTGAATAGTTATTTCGCTAGGCATAATCATTTAATTACGATGCAACGAAAAATTCGTTAATTTGGAATTAGCGAACCCGAGCCCGGGATTGTTTGCGAGCGTATTCGCATTTCGAATTCGAGTGCGGCACGCAAGTCAAATCAAGCGTCAAATCATTAGTCGCATCAAGCGTTAAATCATTAGTCACTTTGAGTGATGTGACAACTTGTCACTTGATTTGATTGATTGATGGATTGATGGTGGTAGTTGGCAAGCATTCAAGGCTTGACTTTTTGGAATTCAAAAAGTGGTATATGTTTAATTAATTTTGGAAATCAATTAACAATTACACATTTCCATCTCTCTCTCTTTTTCATTTTGGAATCAAAACTCATTCCTCTCTCTTTCACGGTTGGACTGATTTCTTCACTGGTTTTGCTGGGCAAAATCGAGAATGAAGGGAAGCAAAAGTCATGATTTTGTTGCAAAATCAAGAGTGCTAGCACACTACGAAGTCATGCGAAGGTGATAGGGAAGTCCACCCATGAGCTTGGAATCATTTGACGAAGCTTGGAGCTTGACGAAGGACCAACAATGGCCGAATTTGAGGACTGCCCAACAGCTCACTGCCAAGAGGTCCAGAGGGCAGAAAAACAAATTTTTGTTCATCACCGCGTCGCTCAACCGCTCGATGTAAGTATTCTGCAACTTTCTTCGATGTATTCACATGTATTTCATTGCTTGTTATTCGATCCTCGGGACCCTAGAACTCCAACAATGGTATCAAAGCGGAGTAAAAGCATGAAATATGACTTAGGGTTAAAATTTGGGTAAATTGATTTTGAGCATGAATTTATGAAATTGGATGAATGAATATGCTTAAATGTGTTTTAATTGAAGTTTGATTTGATCAATTTCAAGAAATTGTGTTTGGAACATTTTTCCCCAAATGTCTTAGCTTGGCTGAGAGGTGTAGTGCCATAATTCTTGGTAATTTTTGTTTCGTTGTTCATTGGATGACTTGAAACGATTGGAAATGTTGATTTAATGTCGATTGTGGATTTAATTGGATTGAAACGAATCGGACACAAAAATCCCCTCCATTGCCGAGAGCTTTAAAGCATGTGTAATTGGGTTGATTTTGTTAAAATGTTTGACATGTTTTGTTGTAAATGAGCATGATTAATTGTACAAATTTTTGTTTGGAAATATTGATTTGGGTAATTAATTGTGTAATACACTTTATGTAATTAAATTGTGAAATTGGGTTTTTGTAATTTAATTATGTTGGGCCTATTTTGTAAAATTGGGCTTTTGTAATGTTGTAAATGGGCTTATTGGGCTTGGTTGTACTAAGTTGGGTTTAGGCTAAATTGGTTGGATCCAATTGGGCCCAAAACCGCTTCCATAAAGCCCAAATGCGACTAATGGCCCTTAATTATTTAATTGGGCCTAATGGGCCTAAATTGATTTCTAGGCTTATGGGTAATTCCCAGATTGGAATTTGGTTTTGACCCGAGTTGACCAAGTCCACGCCTTAAGAAATTAATTAAAAGCCCATTGGACTTTAATTAAATTAATTGGATATTAATCGGGCTTTGAGACCCGTAGCGATTAAATTTGGAATTTAAATCGTAAAAGGTTTATTAATAAAGTGTAGTATTTAATTTGGAATTAAATAGAGAATTAATATTAAAACAAATTGAATTGGATTAATTATGTAGTTTAATTTAATTCGAGAATTCTACTTTGAGTACTTATTCGCAAAACGAGTTTGACTCGCGCAAAATCAAATCGTTGTTTGAACATTGGATGGTCACTAATTATCAGATTAATTAATTTGATTAGATTGATTGATAACATGCTTGTGTGAATACATGGTTGCGATGCATGAATAATGTATATCAGATGGATATTAGTTGGGTGGGGCAATTTTAGAAATTATTGTAATAAATTTGGAATTTATTAATTGGACCTGCGTGTCCAGCCTTATTACATCCTTACTCTTTGTATTCTTTTCTCACATATTCCCCTCAATGTAAATGAGGTTTCTTTAGAAGTTTAGTGTAACGGGTAGAAGTAATATTTGTGCTAGCAGGAGAGAGGAAAGGAAGAGATTTGATCTAGGATCAATGTGTAAAGTATCCATCTGCATATCATTATTATTTTATTATACACGCTTTATTATGTGTTTAGAATGCATGTTTAAGGGTGTATGATGATGAGACCTTAAAAAAGATAATAAATTGGTTGCCAATTTGCACGCGAAAAACCCTCACAAATATTAATCGTTTTTCCTTCCATTGAGTGATTCTTACTCAAGATCTAAGACTGACATTGGTTTGTTGGCCAAAGTCAAGGCCTTTGTCCGTCGAGGATGTGTTTGAATCACGAGAGCTTTGTTCCATATCAGTGTCTTGTCGAAGTTGTGGTTTGTTGGCCAAAGTCAAGACCACTTCTTGTCCATCGACATTGATTACGAAGCTTTCCATGGTCAATGGATCACGCTTGACTGGGATCACTAAGTTTGTTGTGCCAAAGCCAAGACTTAGTTGATTCAGAGGAAAAATGTTAGGTAATATATTGGATATATTGGCATATATAAGATATATGTTCGGACTTGGATGTCCCCCTACTGGATCTAGGAATTGGATTAGATCCAATTGATCTTAGAGATCTACCTAGTTAATTATCATACAATTTGTTGGCCAAAGTCAAGATTGTGTGATATTTAACGGGATCCTAGCCCACTAGGAAACACGGTTTCCCAAGTACTCGACAGAGGGTTAGAGGCTCGCCGAAAAATAGAGTGGAGGCAAGAATTGAATTTGCAATATTCGTTTAATTACTTGCCATACGCGCTCAATCAAATATCATTCGTCAAATAAATTAAATGTTAGTTGGACTAATATTTAATAGTTGTTTTAATAAAACGGTTGGACTGTATTCAAACAATTAAAGTATAGTTGATTAATATAGTTGGACTATAATAATCATTATATTTAAGAGTACCTAAATCGTTGATTAATAGTTAGACTATTAAAATCAAGATAAAGTTGAAAGATTGACATTTAAAACATAATCCTATAGAAAATGTATTTAAATGGTTTAATTTTCAAATTGGGAATAATATTTCAGGATGGTCCTGGAAACTAATAAGTTACTTTATTTGATAAAATAACATATTATTCATAAGCTCGGAGTTAAGAAAATAATAGAGCATGATCTTTGGAAGATTCATGTGATGACAACTTAAGTGCTTAATCCATTATGCTTGCCAAATAGACTCCTTAATTTCTTAATCAGAACTAAGGATTAGATCCTTAAAGTATGACACTGAAATTGAAGGATCTTCATAAATCTATACTTAGATTTTAGAAGTACTAAATTGCAATAAATAACTCTTGGAGAGTTAATAATTATTCTCAAGGAGATAAAGTCAAAGTTTGCAATAAGGCAAGTAGCGCAAGGCGCACCTTACTTCGATATTCTAGTTAGCTGAGGCTAGGCCAAAGGCTTCTGGATTATTGATAAGGGCAAAGGAAAACTCATTATAATCTTCTAGGAAGATAAATGATATATCCCAAAATGTCTGCTAAAATTGTGGCAAACAGGATTGCGGAAGCGTGACTGCCGTTTGGACAAGGCAGACATGAATGAATTGAAGACGGGGCAAGGCTCTGACTTCAAATATGTTTGTCATAAATATGTTCACTACTAGTATTGAAATTGGATTTTAAATACTTAGTGTGATACATAAATATATATTGAAGTTCAGAATCTGCTATGAGCAGGATACTGACATCTATTGAGATTTATCTGCGAATTGGAAACATGACGAAAGTCGCTGTTTCAACCGTAAATACCTAAGTTTAGGAACTACCATTCAGGTGTGTACTTAAATTAGGAAACTATTATAATGTAACTAGTTTGACTAGAAACATTATCTCTATATCAGTGTTTAATCCGCTGCGGATTTACCTTATATATTCTAGAACACTAAAGTGTTTTATTTTATAAAAATGATATTGAGATATACACATTAGATGTGAATAACAGTATTTATATTTTGAATATAAATAAATCTCAAACGTTAAACATGACAAACAAAATAGCTCAAACTGATTTGATCATAAGAAACTAATTGTGGCATTGTTGTCTGGGACACAATTAAACAAGACTCGTATATCCACACTTTCGAAGAGTGGGTACTAGGACAAATTTAGTCTATGAATCTAGTTTATTGGGCAAAGTGCCTATAACACTATTTACTTGGTAAAAGTGCAAATGCCACCGATCTGTAAGCCCTAGTTCATAGTGAAGCAAGTGGGCCTATGTCTAGCTAGGCTAGATGTGGATATGAATATTTCATGACCTTTACGGATGTGGCATCGCGTTATGGTTATGTGTTTCTTTTGAAGAACACAAATCAGAAACTTTTAAAGTTTTCGACACGAAATAGACAAACAGATCGGCTAAAGTATTAAACCATCACGGTAAGACCGTAATGGAAAATACTTAAGCAATAAGTTTCTCATATACTTGAAAGAGTATAGTATTCTTTCAATGAGGACTCCTCCCGGAACACGTCATTTTGACGATGTGTCCGAACTGAGAAACCGAATTTTGTTGGACATGATAAGGTTAATCATGAGTCGCTCTGAGCTACCATTTCCTTCAACGAATACGCATAACAGTGCAAGAACTTATTTTGAATAAGGTTCCATAAAAATCTATTTGACAGATTTCATATTAGATACGAACAGGAAAAAAACTGGGTTTCTCATTCCTGAAAATATTTGGGAATGAAGTTTGGATGATACCAAACTAAAACCCAAATTGGATAAGTGCCAATTGTAGGTCATCCTAGGATACCAAAGTATTGTACTTATACAACTCACCAGAGAATAATTTAATTGTTGCTCACCATGCGGTTTTCCTAAGAGGAATACCGATATGCAGTGGTAAGTGGGAGGATAGTAAAACTCGATGAAAATTAGAGTAATACTGTTAAAGGCACCCATTCCTAATGGAACACAAATAGTTCATCAAGGATGAAACTATACCAGTAATCTTCGAATACACAAGAACATCGTAAGTCGGAGAGAGTCAGAAAACAACCTGGGGTATGAGTTTCTGATCTCACCTCATAAGATGTCAATCTATTGAGGAATACCAACTGACTACGTATGAGGAAGTGATACAAAGTATCGACTCCCTATTATGGCAAAGTGCCATGAATCCGAAATGGATTCCATGTATAACAACCAAGTTTGGATACTAGTTGCTGTACCGTAAGGCATTGTGCCTATTGGTACTATATAAGTCTTCAAGGAAGACATACATGGATGGCGACGTACCAACGTATAAAACTAGGCTTTTAACGGAAAGGTATCGTTATCAACATTGTGTTGATTTCGATTCAACCTTTTAACTGTTGCCATGGTAAATCCATTTGGATAATGCTTGCTAATGTTGCATGTTTCATTTATAAAATATGTCAACTTAACGGGAAAATCGCTTTCCTGAAAAGGAAACCTTTTGGAGGATGTTTACAACATCCTATCGGTTTTGTCGTATCAAAACTAGCAAACAAGGTTTGCAGGTTATTCGATCCATGTATGGATTGAAGCAAGCATTAGGTTCTTGGAATTATCGTTTTGATTTAATCATAATGGTTTATGATTTAATTCAAAACGAAAATGATTATTGTGTATATAAGGAGGTTAGTGGGAGCGCACTGACAATAATGTCCTATAAGTAATAATGATAATATGTCTCATTTCTTGGAAATTCTATTCCCAAAATAACAATCGGTGAAAGCTTGGCTTTCATGGAAACTCTCCAAGAAATCTTACATTGAAAAATGTACGCGCCCTGGTGTCTCATACGCTTTGAGCATATGCAGTCACAAACAGGCCAATCCAAGTGATAGTCACTGGATTGATATTAAGAACATCCTTTAGTTTCTTAGAGAACTAAGGATGCTGTCTTAAACTATGGAGATGGAGAACTTGAAGTGACTGGGATCACTACTGCAAGTTCCCAAACCGATATAATGACTATAAGTCGAAACAACGGTACTATACAGTTTGAATAACGGAACAGTGAGATGGAAATCTTCCAAGCAAGATACTGTTACCGAATAAACAATAAATGCGGGTTATTGCTGCAGCTGAGGCAGCAATAGAAGCCACCTGGGTCAATAATAAATCTAATTAGATTAGATATAGTTCTGTTAGCAGCTGAGCTAGGCTTCATCACAAGCTAAAGAATTAATGGTCACATCAACGATCCAGATACATACTTCGATATTCATATGATTCGTTCGGATCATACATCGTGGCGATGTGATGATCGTATAAATTGCATCAGACGATAATCATGCAAATCCGCTGACGAAAGCCTTTTCTCAGCAGTTTGAGCCAACCGTACATAGTTCAGGTGTAAGACACTCGAGTGACTGGCTATAGGCCAAGTGGGAGATTGTTGGACAATTATGACCCATAGCGTCACTGTTCGTACAGATCATGGTGATGTTGTACAAATTAACTATGTGACAAAGGAGATTTCTCTCTTATCATTTGTGATTAGATCACCAAGATGTATAAATGATAGGAGGTCCTTATGATTTGTTCCTGGATTGAGAATGATATGAGACAATATCAATCCATGAATGATAAATCATTAAATATCCATAGTCAGAGTATTATCGAGATTAGACATCGATAAATGTGTAAAAGACTAGTATCACACTTGTGCGCGTTGTGAGGGCATAACGGCATAGTTCTCATATGTTTGGGTATATGATACTCATGCAAGTGTAATATGAGGTTGTGTTTAGCGATGGTACGGGAAACAGCTTCGCTCTGGATAGACCCACTCGGAATTCCATTGGTAGTATGACTATGTGTCTATGGAAGTCTGAAATCAGGGTAGGTGTATTTGGTCTTAACATGAGACTTGCACCGTTAATACTTGCGACAATCAATATACTTTGGTTTTGGTCGTCCAGTGCTTTAATAGGTTCTGTGTACGCCTCTGCTGGGTATATTGAGAATCGTAGTGTGTTGGGTGTGATGTCAAGACGGAAGTATCACTCTAGTCATATGGAGATGATGATCGCGTAGGGATACATAACTGGTTCTCTAAAGGGTTACAACCATCGGGATAATATGACTTGGTCATGATTATCCGATAAGAAAGAGACTAGTTGCTCGTAATCCGATATATGCTTCGTACGGGGCAGACACTGTACCAGCCCCAGGCCTTGCATGTGATCATCCAATACTGGATTGAAATACGCAATACTACGTATACTACGCCTGATACATATATTATATTCCTGTAAGGATATTTCTGGGGAATTGGGTAGGCATGGCGCTATGCTAGAAGCCAACCTTGTCTTTTAAATCGGTAAAACGTAGTACTTGGTACTTACGTGTTCGGATAGTCCGACGACCGTATTTACTGCCAACATATCAGGGGATCTCATGGGTCGCTTCTCGAAGATTCACCGATGACGTATGACTCGCACTTTTAATTAATCTGTGATTAATTTGATGAGAGAGAAAATTAATCTGGGATTAATTGCGGAGATATTTTATCTGGGATAAAATATCATTTAAAAGAGAGAAAACGATTAATTTGGAATTAATCGATAAAATTAATATATTCGATATATTAAACGAAATTGGATTTCGACACGGAATTAAAATTAGATTTTAATTCGGGCGAACGAGTTAATTTAGAATTAATTCGTTATCGACATGAATAGTGATTTCGCTAGGCATAATCATTTAATTACGACGCAACGGAAAACTCGTTAATTTGGAATTAGCGAACCCGAGGCCGGGATTGTTTGCGAGCGCATTCGCATTTCGAATTCGAGTGCGGCACGTAAGTCAAATCAAATGTCAAATCATTAGTCGCATCAAGCGTCAAATCATTAGTCACTTTGAGTGATGTGACAACTTGTCACTTGATTTGATTGATTGATGGATTGATGGTGGTAGTTGGCAAGCATTTAAGGCTTGACTTTTTGAAATTCAAAAAGTGGTATATGTTTAATTAATTTTGGAAATCAATTAACAATTACACATTTCCATCTCTCTCTCTTTTTCATTTTGGAGCCAAAACTCATTCCTCTCTCTTTCACGGTCTTGGACCGATTTCTTCACTGGTTTTGCTTGGCAAAACCAAGAATGAAGGGAAGCAAAAGTCATGATTTTGTTGCAAAATCAAGAGTGCTAGCACACTACGAAGTCATGCGAAGGTGATAGGGAAGTCCACCCATGAGCTTGGAATCATTTGACGAAGCTTGGAGCATGACGAAGGACCAACAATGGACGAATTTGAGGACTGCCCAACAGCTCACTGCCGAGAGGTCCAGAGGGTAGAAAAAAAAGTTTTTGTTCATCACCGCGTCGTTCAACCACTCGATGTAAGTATTCCGCAATTTTCTTCGATGTATTCACATGTATTTCATTGCTTGTTATTCGATCCTTGGGACCGTAGAACTCCAACACTACTCGACTCGAGGAGATTCCTATTGACGGTGGTGTGTACTTCAAATATTAGGAATCACATATGAGTCAATCAATATTCAGTCCAACCAATACCCACATGTCTATATGAGCTTTCAAAGCTCATTGTACATTAGGTTAAATCATTGGAACTTTGATTCCAATATACGACATGTGCTAGTCTTCTAGGTTATAGGAATTCGACCGTATTCTAAAACCAACGACTAGGAATATTTACTTTAAGAATAGTTTATAATAGTAATACTTATCCCAATGTTGGACCACCTAGTGTCTAGTATTACTAAAAGACTATTCTAAGGTCGATGTCATACTTATCATATCTATACATCAATCTAATACGCATAATGACAATACCATTAATAAGGTATGAAATGAAAACGTAGTTATTTTATTAATAATTATTAAAATATACAATTCGAATTGGCACTCCAAACACCAACTCCAACAAACTCCCACTTGCTTAGTGCCAATCTAGATGGTACTGTAGTCCCATCTCCTCCACATATTTATCGAATAATTTAGGAGGTAAGGCCTTTGTAAGCAGGTATGATATGTTGCTAGTCCTTGAACCTTTAAGACCACTATGTCTTTTCGTTCAATAATCTCTCTAATTATGTGATATTTTCATTCCACGTGCTTAGACTTGGAATGCGACCTCAGCTCCTTAGCCTGCGAAATGGCTTCGCTATTATCACAGTATAATGGGATCAAATCCGTAATACTAGGCACAATGCCAAGTTCCGTGATAAAATTTCTAATCCAAACAGCTTCTTTAGCAAATTTCTGAAGACGCTATAAATTCTGCCTCAGTAGTGGAATCAGCTGTTGAGCCTTGCTTTGAACATCACCAACTAACTGCACCACCATTAAGCCTTGCTTTGAACATCGCCAACTAACAGCACCATCAACTATATAACTCTTAACATGTAGCTCATTTTCTCCATATATCATAAAATTTATTGATAAGTGCACGAAAGTGTACTTTGATCATCGCTAATTCGGCTTGTTTGTCATATGTTTTAGCAAATTTCTGAAGCCGCTATAAATTCTGCCTCAATAGTGGAATCACCTGTTGAGCCTTGCTTTGAACATCACCAACTAACTGCACCACCATTAATCCTTGCTTTGAACATCGCCAACTAACAGCACCATCAGCTATATAACTCTTAACATGTAGCTCATTTTCTCCATATATCATAAATTTATTGATAAGTGCACGAAAGTGTACTTTGAACATCGCTAATTCGGCTTGTTTGTCATATGTTTTAATCATAATTAGAGTTCATTTTGTGCATTCTTATTAGGAAGCAATGGAACATGAAGATTGGATCAATTAAACATGTTTCGGGACCTTACAGACGCATCAGAAGCACGCGGGAAGAGCGAAAACAAAGAGAGCACGAAACCAGAAATTTTCCCTTACCGCACGTCATGACGCGCCAACTCTGGGCATCGCGACGCGCCCCCAGAAACACACTCTAACCAAAATCCAGAGGATTAGGCACCGCGGCGCCCAAAGACCAGCGCTGCAATGCCCCGGAAACCCCAAAACCCTTATTTTGGATGTGTTTGATGCGCACAATGACTTCAAGGCTTTTCTATATAAACCCAACTTCATCCAAATCCTAAGGAGAGAGAAAATCAGAGAGAAACAAGAGAAAAACAGCGAACAAAAAGCCACAAACATAAAATCAAGAGATGAGAACGAAGAACTTCAAGGAAATCATGGCGTCTCTCCGATCTATCAAGCCTGTATCTCTATTCCGCATGGAGAACTAATCTCCTAGGCAAAGCTAAGGATGAACTATTGTATCTAAATTTCTTATATTTATGTTGTTGGTTCCTAGAAATTCTTTTAACGTTTAATAAAATTGATGGTTTTTATTCTTTATTATTTTACGATTTCTGAACCCAGAGATTGTGTTTTGTCAACTCCCATATAGATTCAGTCATGCTTCTTCTATGTGTGATTTGAGAACCCAATTGTGACTGGTAAATTTATTTTATGTGCTGGTCTTCTGCTGCAGTATTGCCTGAGGGTATATTGTCGACGTTAGATAGCTTGTAATGATAACTTTTGTGTGCTGTTAACATAGAGAAAATATTCATTGATTACATTAGAAAAATATATGTGTAGAATTGAATATCTTCCGATTGTTGGTTTGGGATGTGAACCTTCAACTGAGTCATAACATGAATCAATAACTGAACATAGGAGTTTAATACAAAAGTAATTCTCAATGCTTTGCCATATCTCTCTACTGATATTCATAATTACTTTTTTATAGTTTTTATCTTACATTATCAATTCATTCTTTTTATTTAATTTAGTTACTGCTAACGTTTTGTTTGAGTAAACCAGTTCTTTGTAACAATCACTTTGAGGAATTGACACCCCAACTATTCTGCGATAATCGCAAGTACTTTTTGGGCATTATCAAAATTTGACGTTGTTTTCAGGGAGACGGTCTACAAGCAAAATGAGCAGGTTTGCTTAGTCAAACACGAAGCGGTAACTTCGTTCCATCTTATTTTTTTTATTTTTAGTTATTATTTTTTATTATTATTTGCTTATTTATTTTATTTTAATTTTAGTTCTAGTTAAATTTTAATTTTTAGTTTACTCTTTTTATTTATTTATTTACTTTTGTTTATTTTTATTTCTTGTTTTACTTGAGTTTAATTGCATGCCTAGACTTAGAGATCGGTGCGTAGATTTTCTAGAATAAAACATGAAGATTCAAGTTTAGATTCAGAACACATATTTGAAAATCTTTTTGCTATGCCATCCGCGTCTAGCGCACATAATATGAGTGAATACGTGATGAGTGGTAATTATATCAATATTTCCCACTCATTTGACCTAATATTTTGTATAGTTTCTTGAGTTTTGTGAACGTTTTGATGTGTTTTATTGTTATTTTGCAGATAAATAAATTTTGGGAAGCATTGGAAGCAACTTGGGGCCAAAATATTAAAAAAATGACAAAAAAGGCATTTTGGTAATTTGCGCGTCGCGACGTCTAACGTGTGCCGCATTCTGCTAGCCTGCGCCGAGGGACACATGTCAATATTTGAGAAATTTGACTTGCTAACGTGCGCCATGCCACATGTCATCATCACAAAGATCTGCTAACATGCGCCGTGACACGTGTCGCAATCGTATGGTGTCGACACTCCGCATGACACGTGTCACCTTCTAAATGGACCGAATCATCCGTGAATCACCTTCTGCCATGTGTCAGGATGTCATTGGACCGATCTTACCGCGTGCCAGGTGTCAAAATCCTATTGGGCCGACGAAATCCGCGTCAACAGTCAAAGTCAAACCACGTTTGACCATTCAACACAGCCTCGCGTCGCGACGCAAGAAGGAATTACGCGTCACGACGCGTGGCCGATCAGATGCCTATAAATTGAGCTCATTTGCACCTCATGTTCCTCGTGTTTTCCTTGGGAATTTTCCCTGATTTCATAGGATAGCATCTATTTTGTAAATTATTAATAATATTTAAATATGTATTTTTATTTTTAGTTTTTATTACAGCTTTCTTTTTGTTTACTTTTATGTTTTGTAGTTAAAATTTTGCTGGGGTAAAAGGTGAAACATTTAATATAATTATCTAGGTTAATCTCACCTAATTATAATATTTAAATTATAATTTAACCGGATTAATTAATGGCAGACTTTATTACCGTCTATATGGTCGGTCTAAATATAAATTACTTTACTGCCTATATGGCTGGTCTTTATGTGACATATAATTTCCGCCTATATGACTGGTGTAGTTGGACTAAATGGATTACCGCTTATATTACTGGTTTTAAATGTTTAACATTATTAATTCCTAAGAAAGCAGAACAAAAATTAATTTATATATTATAATAAGTGAGATTCCTAGAGAAATATTAAATGTGGATCCTCTAACCCCATCATTTTATTTTTATTCTATGGAAGTGATGAAACACAATATTAACACGCTTAATAATTGATTTAATTATATATTGGGTAATTCTTTAGTTTGTTTATTGAGTCTTAAACTTAATGCTTCTTGTTGTCTGATCACCATAAGATTGATGTGGTAAACTTAAAATAAAATTGACAAAAGAATTTTAGGTTTCAGCCTTAGACTTAATAGCTCACGATCTTCCTTGAGGATAGATAACCCTTTAATAGATTTCCTTACCGGATAGAAATATATCTGTCGGGCGGGGTAGCCATAATTGGAACTTAATCTTAATGAATCCAGGTAATTTGGTTGACATAGACATATGGTTCAATTAGGTTATACTGGGTATTTGCATCTGACCATCGACATGGGCTTTTGCATATCTTCGTGTTCCAGGTTAGCAAACTAATTTATTACACATATATAAGAGAATCAATTCATCTTTATATTAATATTGTGTGGAGTCACAACGGTAGATCTTTGAGTCTTTTGTTATTTTCCTTAGTATTTTCTTTTGTGTCTTTAAGTATTTTATTTATCAAATCCACATTCAACTAACAAAAGTAATCATTCTTTTCTCCCTATAATTAGATACCTGTAAATAAATAGTATCAATAATTAATAACAACAGTATGAATTAAGTCCTCGTGTGATCGATATTTTTATACTACTTGAACGATACGTGCTCTTGCGTTATACGTGTGTGTTTACGCCGGTCAAGTTTTTGGCGCCGTTGCCGGGGACTTATTTTTCTTGAGTTATTAATTTTGAAGCTATCTAATTTACTTGTATCTAATTTTCTTTATTTTTATCTGTAATTTTTATTTCTTTCTTTTGTTTTCAGGTGGTTGAAAAATGGAACATTATTGGGAGATTGAAAGATTACGAGCTTTAATAGAAGATATACACCCCAAATCTGGGAGCAACAGTCCGGTTTTCTGAGGCCTGTTGTCCAGCCCAACAATTATCACTGGATGTCAAGCAATACTACATTTGCTCAACAGAACACAATGGGGAGATGTGAGATATACGATGGTAACCACCCGAGCGATCAGTGCATATACCTTTCAGAGTGGCAGAATTTTCGGAATCATTCAAGGTATGAAGAACCATCACATTTTCCATCTCATCCACCATCCATATATGATCTTCATCAAGAACCATAACCATTAGAGGAAGATCAGTTGATTCACATGCTCAAAGATTGGTTCGAGGAACGAGAAGCTCAATTTGATGCACAAATTCAGAGTCAAGCGGCGTCTATAAAGAGGATGACAGATCAAGTTAGAGAATTAACAGATAACCTGAATCACATATCTCATGGAGAAAATTCAAATAATACTGAAGAAGCCTTCGAATATCCTGAGATTCATCAAGACATCATAACAGAGGACGAAGCTGAGCAGTATCAAGAATCAGAGGTATCAGTTCAGGAGCCCGAACCAACAAAATCTATGTTTGATTTTTATTATTCTAACTCTGACGAGGATGAAAAAGCTGAGCTATTTATACCAATTGCACCAACAAAGGAGAATGAAAATTTACATCCTCAAAATGAAGATCTTGGAGCATTCTTTGCACAAATGTTTGAAGAGATCTATCTGAGTCAATCACATCAGCCTTAGAGGATGAAGACCTAATATCAGACACATCTTTACATCCTCACGTTAATATTTCTGGAGCATGCATTTCACAGATGACAGATGAAGAATTGAATGCGGAAATCCTAAAATATATCTGTGAAGAAAAGGTGGAGCAAGAAGCAGTGCAAATGGAGGAGCAAATGTCTGACCTTATTGAAGATCTAGAGCATTCAAGCGAAACATTACTGTTTTGGGGGAGTACTTATCAAAGATATCACCCATAAGCTTGACAGAATGGAACTTCCATTTCAAGTCAAGCACCATACGAGACCTCCTGATTTTCTTTCTTTCTTTTCAGGAACCACTGGAGCAACAAAGGTTAAAAAGGCGGCACAATCACTGAATAGGACAAAATACTTTTTGCCACTTTACCGTTGGAAGAGACCCTTCAAAAGCAACGCTCATGGGATTGTCTTTAATCGGACATCCAAAACCACGCTGAAACCTCATTGACAAATGAATTTCAATCACGTCTGGCTGAAGACGAAAAATTTAGCGCTAGCATGGAGGCAACCCATGCAATTTGTTTTAATTTCTATTTTCATATTTTTTGTATACATGTAGAATTTTTAATTTTGTGTTATTTTTACAGAGAAAAATAAAGACGGAATATTTCAAGACAAAGCAAGCCAGTGCAAGCGGGATTTTCAACAAAATAAATTTGACAAAATCACGAGGATATAAAGTTAATCCAGTAAAGATGGTCGAGTAAGGAGTCAGCTCTTGAGACGCATCTCAGTGGATTTATTCGTCGAAAGACTTGATTTTGCCAAAAAAAAATATCCAGCGTCGCGACACGAAAACCATGCGTGTCGCGACACCGAAGCCTCAAAACACAAACCCTAACCCTAAAAACCGAGTGTCGCGACGCAAGAAGCAATTTGGCGTCGCGACGCGCGTTCGATATCTGGACTTAAACCAGCATCCGCCAGTCAGTTTCTGCACTTCTCACCTTCATCTTCTCGGCATTTCCTCAAAAGTCACCAAATCCAGCCAACTAAACACTGAAATCTTCATCCGAAATCATCAAAACTCACCAAATCAAGCGAACAACCTCAACTCCCATCATCTCCCTTGATTTTTCCCATCTCAACTCACGGCCGAGACACTCATTCTCCATCTCAACCTATAGCCGAGACACTCATTCTCCATCTCAACCCACGACCGAGACCACTCATCATAATACCACGGCCGAAACACTGATTTTTCCTCTAATACTCACAGCCGAGACACTCATTCTCCATCTCAACCCACAACCAAGACACTCATTCTCCATCTCAACCCACGGCCGAGACCCTTCATCTTCAAATCCGGTTCTTCAAAGCCAAAAGATCATCATTCAAAGACCAACATCGTGAGTGGTAAAATCATTCTTCACTCTTCATTATCTTTTAAATTTCCGAATTTAAAAAGGGGGATAGCCGAAAATTGTAAGAGTTTGTGGTTGATTAATTTTGTTGAAATTGAAGGGTTGTGAACTTGGAAGTTTGGCAGTGAGTAATTGGTAAATTTCTGATTTGAGGATTGACTGATCGATTGAATTTCGTAGAATTGGGGGCGAAGTTTGACATTGTTGTGATTTTTGAAGTGTTAGTTTTAGGGTGAATTTGGGGAAATTTAGAGTATTTAGAGGAGACCCTGTCGAAAATTTTTACTGCAAAATGGCACCGAATAGATCTAGGGCTTCATCATCTGCCGAACCTAGTTTTGACGCTACCAAATTTGTTTCGGCAGCTGCAGTGAGGAGATTCGAAGAGGGAATGACTAGAAAAGTTCATATTATGGAGAGGGGTTTTGAAATAAACCCTGGACTATTCCTTGATATTGATAGGGTCATTGCAACCAGACACTAGCATAAGCTTTGCCAGCAACCTCACCAAGCCTATACATCTATTTTACGTGAGTTTTACGCCGATGCTTACGAGCACCGTGTGTATATGGTAATGGTCAGAGGTCAGCAAGTAACATTTGATCCATCAACCATTAACATATTTTATGAGTTACCTGATTTGGAGGCTGATGAATATTCAGCAGTAAAAGAAGATATAGATATTGAAATTCCCTACAAGCAATAGCGACAAAGAATCTCTATACCCAAGAGGGGGGTGAATTGGGTTATCGCTATAAATGCGGAATAATAAAATCTTTGCCGATTTTAAGCTCTTATTACCAAATAGGATCTTAGGTTAATTTTCTCTATTGTAAATAATAACCTATATGCAAGTTTTCTATTCAATAATATAAATGTAAATAAAACTTGCAAATAAGTAAAAGTTAAGAGAAAGAGAAATACGACACCGAGATTTATAGTGGTTCGGCCAATCGTGCCTACGTCCACTCCTCCAAGCCTAGCTTGAAAATTTCCACTAAAATCCTAGTTTTGTCGTGGCTCACTCGTAACCAAGAGTTTTCCGCAAAGGTGCACTCCAAACCTTTTACAACTATGAGTTTTGTTCGTAGGTGTACTCACAACCTTTACAACTTTGAGTTTTGTTCGTAGGCTTACTCAAAAACCTTTACAACTTACCCAACCAAATGGGATTTCGCAAATCACAAGTGTTTTGTTAAGAAAGAATTAAAACACACTTGAGCACTCACAAATATTAAGAAGATTGTGTGAGTTGCATACTAATGAGCGGAAAATATATCAATATTTACCGCCCCTTTAACTTAATATTTTGTTTAGTTTCTCGGGTTTGATGAACGTTTTGATATCTTTTAGTTTATTTTGCAGATAAAATAATATCGGGTCTCAATGAAATCATTTAGGACGAAATTTGGGTCAAATAAGGGCAATTATTGGACTTGATATTTTAATTTTGGAGATTGGAAACTTGAAAGGGCGTTTTGATGAAGTGCAGTTTTGGAAATTCCAGTTTTGCGCATCTGTCGTATTTTGGGTATAACGTTTTACTCCGATATCGGATTGAGCTGATTAAAGTGCCAAATTAAAGAAGACGAAAAGATCTACAACTTTGAAAGAAAAAATATTTTCGAATTATGAATATGTCATGCCCGAAATGGATGAACCATCCAGAAGTTTGTTGTGTGTAATTATTAAAGTCACTTTCAATCATTTTCAAAGCAAAAAAATAAATTAATAAATAAATAATAAAAATTATCAAATCATCACCAAAAAAGATAAGAGATTAGTGGAGCAATTAATAATGGATTTGGTGGAGCAATTAGTGGAGCAATTAGTGGAGCAATTAATAATTTATTTGGTGGATGATTTGATGGAGGCAAAATTTTGCCTATAAATACCAAGCCATTTCATTTGTAAAATTCATACTTTCTTCTAAGGAATTCCTTAAGAATACTAAGAAGATTGTATCTTGTGTGTTTATTTATAGTTTTCAGTAATTAATTTCCGCTTTCGTACTTTCTTTTCTTTACTTTTCAGTTTTTACTTTCCGCAATTTACTTTTACGCATAGTACTTTTCTTTCTTTAATTTTCAGTTTTTACTTTTCAGTAATGAGGAGGTAACTCCCCTTTGCTGGGGGTAAAAGGTAAAACTTTTATTACCAATATTTAGATTAATCTCCCTTAATTATAATATATAAACTAGTTAAAACCTGACTTAATGAGGATACCGTCATATTGGTCGGTTGGTAATTATTTAAATTGGTTTTAACCTGACTAAACTGGATACCGCCTGATTGGTCGGTTGGTAATTAATTATTAATTTGACTTAATCTGAATACCGCCTATATGGCTGGTTGGTAATTATCATGTAAAGTTAATATATTATATTAAGGGAGATATCTAAAATAGAAGTAATAAAAATGGATCCTTTTACCTCAGCATTTTCTTTTATTGTACTTTTACTTTATTTACTTTTCAGCAATTTACTTTTCAGCATTTTTACTTTATGTCTTTGACTTTTAAGTTGTTACTAGCACTAGTTATGTGTTAGTTATCTGGGGTTGTGATGAATTCTAATATCACCGGTTTATAAGGGGTTATTTTATAGTTTGGGTAATTTAAAGGTTTACTTATTAAGTCTTAAGCTTAATGCTTCTTGTTGTCTGATCACCAATAAGAATGATGTGGTAAATCTAAAATGAACTAGACATAGAGATTATAGGTTTCAGCCTTAGACTTAATAGCCCACGATCTTCCTTGAGGATAGATAACCCTTTAATAGATTTCCTTACAGGATAGGAATATACCTGTCGGGCGGGGGTAGCCATAATTGGAACTTAAACTTAATGAATCCAGATAATTTGGTTGACATAGACATATGGTTCAATTGGGTTAAACTGGGTATTTGCGTCTGACCATCGACAGAGGCTTTTGCATAATTTAGTGTTCCAGGTTAGTAAACTGATTTATTACAGAAACATAAAATAATCACTTCATCTTTTAAAAGATATTAGAAGGATTCACAACCCTAGATCTTTGTGTCTTTTGTTATTTTCCTTAGTATTTTCTTTTGTCTTTTATTTATTTATTTATTTTGTAAAACCACTTTCAACCAATCAAACAATCATTCTCTTTACCCTAAATTAGATATTTGTAAATAAATAGATTCAATAATTAATAACAATAGTAGGAATTAAGTCCTCGTGGGATCGATATTTTTATACTACTTGAACGATACGTGCGCTTGCGTTATACGTGTGTGTTTACGCCGGTCATGTTTTTGGCGCCGTTGCCGGGGACTTATATTTCTTGAGTTATTAATTTTGAAGCTATCTAATTTACTTGTATCTAATTTTCTTTATTTTTATCTGTAATTTTTATTTCTTTCTTTTGTTTTCAGGTGGTTGTAAAATGGAACATTACTGGGAGATTGAGAGACTACGAGCGTTACAAGAAGATACACCCCAAATCTGGGAGCAACAGTCCGGTTTTCTGAGGCCTGTTGTACAGCCCAACGACTATCACTGGATGCCAGAACCAAGTAATACTACATTTTCTCATCAGAATGCAATGGAGAGATGTGATATATGTAATGGTAACCACCCAAGAGATTATTGCGAGTACAATAACAATCCAGAGTGGCAGAGCTATCAAAATACTTCATGGTACGAAGAACCATCATATTTTCCATCTTATCCACCATCCATCTATGATTTTCATCAAGAACCAGAACCATCCGAGGAAGATCAAATGATTCACATGTTCAAAGAACATGCAGCTCGATTTGATGCACAAATTCAGAGTAACGCAGAATCCATACAGAGAATGACAGATCAGATAAGACAATTAATAGAAAACCAGAGCTACATACCTCAAGGAGCATCTTCAGATGACACAGATGAAGCCTTCGAGTACCAAACATTTCACTATGACACTTTAGCAGAAGAGGAGGCTGAGGAGAATCAAGAACCAGAGGTATCAGTTCAGGAACCCGAGCCGGCAAAGTCTCGATTTGATTTCTATTATTCAGATTCTGACGAGGATGAAGCTGAAATATTTGTACCAACTGCATCAAAAATTGAGGATGGAATTCGGTATCCTCAAAACGAAGATCTTGGAGATTGTTTTGCAATGATGTTTGAAGAAGATCTACCCGAGCCAATCAATTCACCCGAATCAGAGGATGAAGACCTAATGTCTGACTCATCTTTTCATCCTCAGGTGGAGCAAGAAACAGAGCAAATGGAAGAGCAAATGTCTAAACTTATTGAAGATCAAGAGCATTCAGGCGAAACATCATTGTTTTGGGGAGTACAAATCAAAGACATCACCCAAAAGCTTGACAGAATGGAACTTCCATTCCAAGTCAAGCACCATACGAGACCTTCTGATTTTCTTTCTTTCTTTTCAGGAACCACTGGAGGGACAAAGAATAAAAAGGTGGCACAAGCACTGAATGAGACAAAACTCTTTTCGCCATCTTACCGTTGGAAGAGACCCTTCAAAAGCAACGCACATGGGATTGTCTTTAATCGGACATCCAAAACGACACTGAAACCTCCTTGATAGATAGATTTCAGTCACGACTGGCTGAAGACGAAAAATTTAGCGCTAGCAGGGAGGCAACCCATGCAATTTGTTATCATTTCTATTTTTCATATTTTGTGTATACATGTTGTATAGTTTTTAATTTTGTGTGTTATTTTTGTAGGTAAAAGCACAAAAGGAGCATTTTTAAGACAGAAGGAATGGTGTTTGAAATCGCAAAGATGAAAGATAAATCATGAGTGATGGCTGAGTAAGGAATGAATTCTTGAGACGCATCCTCATGAATTTATACTAAGGGAGTGGCGTATTGAGTACACAATTCCGTTGCCTTAATTATTGCTTTGATTTGCTTTTCTTTTGTACTTTTCTTTATTTTCGCTGACAAGATTTATACTTTTTGACTTTTCACGATTTATTTTAACGTTCTTCTAATAATTGTCATTTGACAGATACTAGTGCAATTATTACTCACCCATTTTCAGATTCTATAAATTCAGCCCGTCATTTCTCTCTTCGACACATCCAAATACACATCTAAATAAGAGAGAGAAAATGGAAGCAACTTCACAGCAGTGAATCAAGCGTATTTGTGTTTTCTGTGGATCCAATTCTGGTAACAAACCAGAATTCATCGAGGCTGCGAAGAAATTGGGGCGAGTCATAGCGGAGAGAAATATGCACCTAATATATGGCGGTGGCAATCTTGGATTGATGGGAAGCATTGAAAAAGCCGTTCAGGATGGTGGCGGTCATGTTTTGGGAATCATCCCAAAACCTTTGGCGGACGAACACTTAATCGGACAAACAAATGGAGATGAACGCATCGTATCTGGAATGCCCGAACAAATTCATGAAATGATCAATACTGCGGATGCGTTTATTGTGTTACCAGGAGGGCTTGGGACGTTTGAGGAAATGTTTACTGTAGCATCATGGGCGCACTTAAACATTCATCGGAAGCCCATTGGGTTACTTAACATTGAGCATTTCTTTGATTTTTTGTTTGTATTTCTTGCGGAAGCAAAAAGGCATGAGTTCGTCACGAAATCAGTACATGATATCTTCTTGACTGCGACAAAGGCCGAAGAATTAATTGACCAAATCATAGCCTTTGAACCAAAACTCGACCCCATTCTCTCCAAGTTGAACTGGACAGACAACGATCGTGGTAAGAAGCGTAAATTGGATATAGATCTTAATCGGTAGATTTTCTGTGTTTCAGCTAATCAGGTACTATCTTCTAAACTTTTCTACTACTGTTTAAGACATTGGGGACAATGTCTCATTTAGGTTTGGGGGAGTGAATTAGTTGATTAGTATCTTGTTTTTAGTTTGTGTTTTGTTTTTATTTTTAGTCCAAAATTTTTCGAAAAATACAAAAAAAATTGCAAAATTTTCAAAAATTACAAAAATATTTTGCGTTTTTGTGTTTTGACTAAAAAGGTGAAATTGGTGAGTGATAGCTGTGTAAGGAGTTTCCACTCCTGAGACGTATTTCAAACCTATTTCGAAATTAGTTAATTTTTGTTTATTTCCTTTTAAATTATTTAATTTGCAAATTCTCCATAAAACTGACTAAAAAGGATCTTCATATGCTAAGTTGGCAAGTATTATCAATATGCATAGTAACATACAGACATGAGGCGTATTTGAAAAGTTTGTAATATTCCGTGCTCTAGTTTAATTGGAGGAAACATCTATAAATGGAAATGGAGTAAAAAAAAAAAATTCTGATGTACAAAAAAAACAAACGTCTGAGATCCGAGTTATTAAGTCTGTAAGGGTGTTTTAACACCTAGTGCCCTAAAGCCAACTGGTTTGGGAGTCACTGGCCCAAAGCTCGCTACATGGATCGAAGATGCTGCAAAAATATATATATCTAAAGTCTGAGTAATTAAGTCTGTAGGGGTGTCTTAACACCTGGTGCCCTAAAGCCAACTGGTTTGGGAGCCACCGACCTAAAGCTCGCTACATAGACGGAAGGTATTGTATATAAATAAAAGTCAAAATTCAAAAAAAAAAAAAAATCAGAAAAATCAGAAAATTTATTCCATTGCTGCAAAAAGATGTGAATTCTGATAAAACTTTAGGACAAAAATATTACTCTCTTATCAACTACACTTGTGACTGTTGTGGGAAAAAATGAATTGAATAATACTTTGTCGGTTGTGTATATGGAGAATGGTAAATAAATTCGGAGAATTTACTTATTCGGTAATTTAGAAAGAAACAAAACAACTAGTAACTTGGAGTAGAAATTTCACATGATTAGTCACTAACTTTCTTTATTCTCTTTTCTCTTGTCTTTTTGCTTTTGTGTGCATTAGTTTTACTACCTTTTTACTTTTGTAAAATGTTTGTGGGTATCATTGATGTAAACCCTCACGAGACTACAACTCGTCCACTAGGGACTCCTAGGGGTTTAAAGGCTTGTTGCATACGCTAAATGCAACCATGATCCCTACGAAAGTGGCTTAGTTTAATTTTATTTTTATTTTATTGTTTTGCTCGAGGACTAGCAAAATGTTAGGTTTGGGGGTGTGATGAGCGGAAAATATATCAATATTTACCGCCCCTTTAACTTAATATTTTGTTTAGTTTCTCGGGTTTGATGAACGTTTTGATATGTTTTAGTTTATTTTACAGATAAAATAATATCGGGTCTCAATGAAATCATTTAGGAAGACATTTGGGTCAAATAAGGGCAATTATTGAACTTGATATTTTAATTTTGGAGATTGGAAACTTGAAAGGGCGTTTTGACGAAGTGCAGTTTTGGAAATTCCAGTTTTGCGCATCTGTCGTATTTTGGGTATAACGTTTTACTCCGATATCGGATTGAGCTGATTAAAGTGCCAAATTAAAGAAGACGAAAAGATCTACAACTTTGAAAGAAAAAATATTTTCGAATTATGAATATTTCATGCCCGAAATGGATGAACCATCCAGATGTGTGTTGTGTGTAATTATTAAAGTCACTTTCAATCATTTTCAAAGAAAAAAATAAATTAATAAATAAATAATAAAAATTATCAAATCATCACCAAACAAGATAAGAGATTAGTGGAGCAATTAATAATGGATTTGGTGGAGCAATTAGTGGAGCAATTAATAATTTATTTGGTGGATGATTTGATGGAGGCAAAATTTTGCCTATAAATACCAAGCCATTTCATTTGTAAAATTCATACTTTCTTCTAAGGAATTTCTTAAGAATACTAAGAAGATTGTATCTTGTTTGTTTATTTATAGTTTTCAGTAATTAATTTCCGCTTTCGTACTTTCTTTTCTTTACTTTTCAGTTTTTACTTTCCGCAATTTACTTTTACGCATAGTACTTTTCTTTCTTTAATTTTCAGTTTTTACTTTTCAGTAATGAGGAGGTAACTCCCCTTTGCTGGGGTAAAAGGTAAAACTTTTATTACCAATATTTAGATTAATCTCCCTTAATTATAATATATAAACTAGTTAAAACCTGACTTAACGAGGATACCGTCACACTGGTCGGTTGGTAATTATTTAAATTGGTTTTAACCTGACTAAACTGGATACCGCCTGATTGGTCGATTGGTAATTAATTATTAATTTGACTTAATCTGAATACCGCCTATATGGCTGGTTGGTAATTATCATGTAAAGTTAATATATTATATTAAGGGAGATATCTAAAATAGAAGTAATAAAAATGGATCATTTTACCTCAGCATTTTCTTTTATTGTACTTTTACTTTATTTACTTTTCAGCAATTTACTTTTCAGCATTTTTACTTTATGTCTTTGACTTTTAAGTTGTTACTAGCCCTAGTTATGTGTTAGTTATCTGGGGTTATGATGAATTCTAATATCACCGGTTTATAAGGGGTTATTTTATAGTTTGGGTAATTTAAAGGTTTACTTATTAAGTCTTAAGCTTAATGCTTATTGTTGTCTGATTACCAATAAGATTGATGTGGTAAATCTAAAATGAACTAGACATAGAGATTTTAGGTTTCAGCCTTAGACTTAATAGCCCACGATCTTCCTTGATGATAGATAACCCTTTAATAGATTTCCTTACAGGATAGGAATATACCTTTCGGCGGGGGTAGCCATAATTGGAACTTAAACTTAATGAATCCAGATAATTTGGTTGACATAGACATATGGTTCAATTGGGTTAAACTGGGTATTTGCGTCTGACCATCGACAGAGGCTTTTGCATAATTTAGTGTTCCAGGTTAGTAAATTGATTTATTACACAAACATAAAATAATCACTTCATCTTTTAAAAGATATTAGAAGGATTCACAACCCTAGATCTTTGTGTCTTTAGTTATTTTCCTTTGTATTTTCTTTTGTCTTTTATTTATTTATTTATTTTGTAAAACCACTTTCAACCAATCAAACAATCATTCTCTTCACCCTCAATTAGATATTTGTAAATAAATAGATTCAATAATTAATAACAATAGTAGGAATTAAGTCCTCGTGGGATCGATATTTTTATACTACTTGAACGATACGTGCGCTTGCGTTATACGTGTGTGTTTACGCCGGTCACATACCCAAGTGTTCCAAGCTCACTAAATGTAATGAAGATGTGTGTGAGCTTGTATGAGTGTTTAAGTGTATGAAGGTTTAAGACACTCTTGTAATTGCCTTAGAGAATGTATGAAGGTTGTGTATCAAGTCTCTTTAGGTTTCTTACTTGGGGCAAATGAGTTGGGGTCCTATTTATAATAAAATGCAAAGTATTCCCCAACTTACAGCGAAACCGGTGAGCAAACCGGCGAGGAGACCGGCATGACGGTCTAGGTTTGCAACGGCTCCTAACGGCTATATAACGTTCAAAAAACTATTCGTTAGACCGGCGAGCAAACCGGTATGGAGACCGGCGAGGAGCTCCCTGGTTCCAGAGAGCATGATTTTCTCAGCCAAAACC
Source organism: Zanthoxylum bungeanum (assembly GCA_019454045.1). Taxonomy (NCBI): domain Eukaryota; kingdom Viridiplantae; phylum Streptophyta; class Magnoliopsida; order Sapindales; family Rutaceae; genus Zanthoxylum; species Zanthoxylum bungeanum. The sequence goes on from SKCR01023661.1 coordinate 184,299, forward strand.
GGCATGAAGACCGGCGAGCAAACCGGCATGGAGCTCCCTGGTTTCAGTAACTGCACAATAAAGGCTAGACCGGTATGGAAACCGGTATGGGGACCGGTCTGGAGCTCCCTGGTTTCAGTAAGTACATGTTCTGATGACCAGTCAAGACTGACGACACTTGGTATTTTGGCCATAACTTTCTCTAGAAAATTCCAAATCACGATCCGTAAATTTATACATAAACTAGACACATATATCTAGCATCTGTAAACAATTCAGCTCCAAAAACATTAATTATAATTTTATGGAAATTTTCTAATGTGACATGTATGCAGAAAACGCACATATGAACATGTTGTAGTAAAATGGCTCTTGCAAATGTTCTATGCATCGGAATTGTGTTCCGTTTGAACCGTAGCAAACAAGATACACATATCTATCTAACGGTATATCATTTGAAGTTTAACTCAACCGTTTGATAGTTTTTAGAAGATCATTTACCGATGTACTTGTGCATGAAGTTCATTTTGGTGCAAATAAAATGCAAATGATTCTTTTAGCATTCTAAGCCATTTTAAATGCAAGTGATGCAAAATGTATGATTCCTAAGAGCTTTAGATCACTTGAGTAAACTCACTTACAATTAGAGCACTAAGCTAAGTAAGCTAAGACTTCACATGATTTCTTCAATTATGCGCAAGTCTTCACATTCTCGCTCTTCACCACATATGCTTCGACACTTTTTGTATTGCTTCATGTTTGCACGTCGAAGTCTTCTTTCTCGCGTTGCATCATCAAAACCAATTACAATCGATTATGCGACCAAGTCACCAACATATATTACTCATCTAACGGAGACTTTATGTGTTCCTAATGTTGCATGGGAATTGAGTAGTAATGGGGAATATTTGAAGATTCATTCAAAATTGCTGAAGCCTGAAGCAAATGTGTGGTTCCACTTCTTGACTAGAACTTTGCTACCAGGATCACACGTCACCTTTGTCACAAAAGAACGAATGATATTGTTACTGCATTCTGGAAGGTTATACAATTAATGTTGGTCAGCTGATTACGACTAATATTGCTTGGGCTGTAAGGTCGACACAGGCTGGCCTGTTATACTGTTACTTGATTTCATCACTTTGCACACATGCCAGGGTTTCTGTTGAACCAAGAGAAGAACTGACGCAACCCATGACTGCAATAACTGCCAGAATCATACAACAATTCCATACAGAGAGACAGGCTTCTGCAAGACCATCAGCTTCCTCATCAGCACCAGTTCAACCACCTCGACCTCATACCAATCCAAGATCATCACGTTCTCGCACTATATCTCAAGAAGTTTGGCGGCTGGGATCTCGTGTGGATTACATAATTCAGTATAACAGAGCAATGGGCCAAACACTTCAACAAATGGCTCAGAATTTGCACATTGATATTCCAGAATTTACTGACCCGCCAGAGGATGATAGCGAGGAGGAGGAGGCTGATGACTGAACTCAGGTATTATTGTTCCCTTCTTTTAATTTATACTTTGTAACGCATTGGGGACAATGCTAGATTTAGGTTTGGGGGTGTGGGTATTTTCTTTTAACTTTTTCAAAATTTCGTCAAAATTTTTAGTTTCTGCATTTCATGTGTTTCATTTTTGCATTTTTTTTCATTCCAGCATTTTTATATTCTGCATTTTGTGTGATTGTGTGTGTTTTAAAATCGAAAAAACCCAAAAAAAAATTATTATAAAAAGTCCAATGAATTGATTGTTTGTTTAGTTAAAAAGTTTTAGGAAAAGATAAATGCTAATTTCTCTTTTATCCCTATTTTGAATTTCAGATCTAGGTCAGACTCGTGCGCACTTAAAAAATAGTTTTGTAAGAAGTTAGATAATAAGGAATTAACAAAGTGATTAGTTAAAATAATCAGTGGTTGATGAATGACCGTTTGACTGAGTTTCTATTTCTGTCTACAATTATAATGTGAGGTAAAAAAAAAACGTCTGAGATAGAGTTATTAAGTCTGTATGGGTGTTTTAACACCTAGTGTCCTAAAGCCAACTGGTTTGGGAGTCACTGGCCCAAGCTCGCTACATAGATCGAAGATGTTGAATATATATATATATTATATATATATATATATATATATATATATATCTGAAGTCTGAATAATTAAGTCCGTATGAATGTCTTAACACCTAGTGCCCTAAAGCCAACTTGTTTGGGAGTCACTGGCTCAAAGCTCGCTACATAGACGGAAGATATTGTATAAAAAAAACAGAAAAATCACATACCTCACCTGTGCTGACTATAGAAGATAGAACAATTTTAGATATTCAGGTTGGTTTGACTCATTAACTACTGAGAGTTGAGACGAAATCACCGAGTTAACGACTTAGAATCGAAGCTGTTTGCAGAATTATTCACACACACATTTTGAGTCTGATTTAGATATGTTGTTCAAAAGAAAGGATTTTAGTTGAAATATTCGTTTTGAAGGTTCCTCTAACTTTGATGCTAGACATTTTCTGAGGATGTTATTTATATATCTATTATTTTATCTTTTTGCTTTTGTATATTAGTTTTATTTTCTTTTTGTTTTTGTGTGCATTAGTTCCACTACCTTTTTACTTTTGTAAAACGTTTGTGGGTATCGTTACTGTAAACCCTCACGAGACTACAACTCGTCCACTAGGGACACCTAGGGGTTTAAAGGCTTGTTGCATACGCTAAATGCAATTGTGTTCCCTACGAAAGTGGCTTAGTATAATTTTATTTTTATGTTATTTTATTTGTGTTTTGCCCGAGGACTAGCAAAATGTTAGGTTTGGGGGTGTGATGAGTGGTAATTATATCACTATTTCCCACTCATTTGACCTAATATTTTGTATAGTTTCTTGAGTTTTGTGAATGTTTTGATGTGTTTTATTGTTATTTTGCAGATAAATAAAGTTTGGGAAGCATTGGAAGCAATTTGGGGCTAAAACAGTAAAAAAAATGACAAAAATGGCATTTTGGTAATTTTGCGAGTCGCGAAGTATAACGTGCGCCGCATTCTGATAACCTGCGCCGGGGGACACGTGTCAATATCTGATAAATTTGACTTGCTAACGTGCGCCATGCCACATGTCATCATCACAGAAGATCTGCTAACATGCGCCGTGACACGTGTCGCAATCCTATGGTGCCGACACTCTGCGTGACACGTGTCACCTTCTGAATGGACCGAATCATCCGTTAATCACCTTCTGCCACGTGTCAGGATGTCATTGGACCGATCTTACCACGTGCCATGTGTCGAAATCCTATTGGGCTGACGAAATCCGCGTCAACAGTCAATGTCAAACCGCGTTTGACCGTTCAACACAGCCTCGTGTCGCGACGCAAGAAGGAATTACGCGTCGCGACGCGTGGCCGATCAGATGCCTATAAATTAAGCTCATTTGCACCTCATGTTCCTCGTGCTTTCCTTGGGATTTTTTCCCTGATTTCATAGGATAGCATCTATTTTGTAAATTATTAATAATATTTAAATTATGTATTTTTATTTTTAGTTTTTATTACAGCTTTCTTTTTATTTACTTTTATGTTTTGTAGTTAAAATTTCGATGGGGTAAAAGGTGAAACATTTAATATAATTATCTAGGTTAATCTCACCTAATTATAATATTTAAATTATAATTTAACCGGATTAATTAATGGCAGACTTTATTATCGTCTATATGGTCGGTCTAAATATAAATTACTTTACCACCTATATGGCTGGTCTTTATGTGACAGATAATTACCGCCTATATGGCTGGTGTAGTTGGACTAAATGGATTACCGCCTATATGGCTGGTTTTAAATATTTAATATTATTAATTCCAGAGAAAGCAGAACAAAAAATAATTTATATATTATAATAAGTGAGATTCATATATAAATATTAAATGTGGATCCTCTAACCCCAGCATTTTATTTTTATTATAGGGAAGTGATGAAACACAATATTAACACGCTTAATAATTGATTTAATTATATATTGGGTAATTCTTTAGTTTGTTTATTGAGTCTTAAGCTTAATGTTTCTTGTTGTCAGATCACCAATAAGATTGATGTGGTAAACTTAAAATAAACTTGACAAAGGAATGTTAGGTTTCAGCCTTAGACTTAATAGCTCACGATCTTCCTTGAGGATAGATAACCCTTTAATAGATTTCCTTACAGGATAGACATATATCCGTCGGGCGGGGGTAGCCATAATTGGAACTTAATCTTAATGAATCCAGGTAATTTGGTTGACATAGACATATGGTTCAATTAGGTTATACTGGGTATTTGCATCTGATCATCGACAGAGGCTTTTGCATATCTTCGTGTTCCAGGTTAGCAAACTAATTTATTACACATATATAAGAGAATCAATTCATCTTTGTATTAATATTGTGTGGAGTCACAACCCTAAATCTTTGAGTCTTTTGTTATTTTCCTTAGTATTTTCTTTTGTGTCTTTAAGTATTTTATTTATCAAATCCACATTCAACCAACAAAAGCAATCATTCTCTTCTCCCTATAATTAGATACCTGTAAATAAATAGTATCAATAATTAATAACAACAGTAGGAATTAAGTCCTTGTGGGATAGATATTTTTATACTACTTGAACGATACGTGCGCTTGCGTTATACTTGTGTGTTTACGCCGGTCAATACGAGAGACCACCGATGAGGACTCTTGAAGAGTACCTCCACCCAACTCGCACAGTTACACCTTCATGCATAATGTTTCCTTCTAATGCACCATACATAGATTTTAAACCTGGGATGATACAATATCTCCAAACTTTTCACGGTTTAGAGAGCGAAAATCCTTATGTGCACATTAGGGAGTTTGAAGAAGTAGTAGCAACCTTCCATGACTGGTTTGGAACCACTAACACAATTAGACTTAAGTTCTTCCCCTTTGCCCTTAAGGATAGAGCTAAGAGCTGGTTGTATTCTTTAAGCCCTAGGTCAATATGAACATGTGGCGAGATGACACATGCATTCTTTAACAAGTACTTCCAACACCATAAGATGAATGCCTTGAAAAGACAAATCTCCACCTTCTCCCAGAGAGACAGTGAAACCCTTTATCAAATGTGGGAGAGGTATACGGAGATGTTAGCTAGTTGCCCTCACCATGGATATGAGAGTTGGCGCTTAGTAAGTTATTTTTATGATGGTCTAACCCCTAGAGTGCGCCAATTCATGGAGACAATGTGCAATGGTGAGTTTATACGGAAGGACCCTGATGAGGCATTTAAGTACTTAGATGACCTGGCTGAAAAATCTCATACTTGGAATGGACCTAATGCCATAGATAACACAAATAGAACATACCATACTCCTTCTAGTAGAGGCATACACCATTATAGGGAAGAAGATAGTCTTATGGCACATGTTGAGCTATTAACTAGACAGATATGAGCCTTACAAGCCAGAGATAGCAAAACCATACATTCAGTCACCCACCTAGAACCCCAAGAGTGGGTATATGGTGAGATGAGAGGGACATATGAAGAATAATGCAATACATTAGGGACGTACCATAAGCCTTATACACCATTTCCATATACTTATAACCCTAGTTGGCGGAACCATTCCAATCTTAGTTGGAGACATGAGTCTCATCAGCTTATTCAAACATCACCACCTAGAGATTACAGGGCCCCCAGTATCACACACATGTCATTCCTATTTATTCTCTAGAGGATACTGTGCAATCATTCATAGAAGCCTAGAGCAAAACCAATCAAAGGTTTGAGTCATTGATAGTTCAGGTAGTGGAAGAAAATAATGAGATTAAGAGTCAAATCTCTAAGTTGACTAATGTCCTGAGTGTGCACGAACAAGGAAAATTCCCATCTCAGACTCAACCAAATCCACAAGGGCAGCACATGACACAAATTGATTACGAGGCAGTCAATGTAAAAAGGTGTTAATGCCATATTCACTAGGAGTGGTAAGGAGGTAGGCTTGCAGAACACTTCTAAAACTATAGATGACCCTAAGGATAATAATGCTAACACATCTCAGGAAGAACAAAAGCCACATTTCCCAGTTAGAGTACCATTTCCTCAAGCACTTAACATTTTTCCTATTGAGAAACAACTACATGGTGATGATGAGTGTCATTACTCATACATGCTAGAAACAGTCCTGCCGGAAACAGCTTTTTTATACCATGAATCAAATCCTCCTAAAGTGAAAGTGACCCCAAAGAACCGAAAAATGAGAAAAAGGAAAATTAGGGCTCAATTAAAGATGATACCTGGGAGATTAAAAGCGAGATTGAGCCAACTTTTCCTTATGTGCAGTACCAAATTTCAACCACCAAACCCTGGGGGATCAATGGATTAACTGCTGCACGTAGACAAAAATTCTCTCTCATGCCTTCATTAGTTCGCTCGATGGAAGCCACCATGACAATCTGAGTGGTTACGTCTGGCTGAAGACATTAAACTTAGCACTAGCGGGGAGGCAACCCTTGCATCTGCATTTATTTATTTTATTTTGTTTTCTTTTCTTTACTTTAGATTTATTTTATTATGTGCTAATTGCATGTTTGTTGTTTGCATGAGTAATTATGCAGGTGTCAGCACAACCTACACAGCCACACAACCCAAATCTTACCAGCAGGAACCTGATCAACTCTGCGCCTGGTAGTGTTATTCCTTAATCATTCTTCTATATATTTATCTTATATTGAGGACAATGTAAGTTTTAAGTGTGGGGGTGTCTACATGCGCATGATAATACATGTTATAAAAAAATTATTTTGTTTGTTTTTAATCCTTAATAGTTAAGCATGAGTTCAATGATGACATTGTTTGCTTTATGATGAAAACTTAGAAACGATATGTTCTTTAAGGTACTTTTATCTGATGCTTTGAGGAATTGATCTAGGTTAGACTCATAAGCATTTAATTATAGGTTTTTAGCAGTGACAGCCTACGTAGTTGGCAAGATGACTAGTTGAGGAAATTGCATGTCAATGAATGACCATTTGCTTAGATGTCTATCCAGATTTGCTAGTGTTATGATGTGTGGTATGGTTAAAAATAAAAAAGAAAAAATCTCAAAAGAAAGAAATTAAACCACCTATAACCGATAAGCGTGAAGCTACCCATGGGCGAGTGTTAGGACCACCATGAGGAGAAATGCTACTTTAAAGGGTAGGTGTGTTGAAAAAAAGAAGAAAAAAAAGTTGAAAAAAAAGAAAACAAAAAGAAACAAAGAAAAGAAAAAAAATAATCATACCATACTGAGCACAGAAGGCAATTACAGAGCATGATTGAGATATCTAGGTTGGTTTGACCCATCGAATCCTAATTTTTAAACGAAGTCATTGAGTTGGATTACCTAGGAATTAAGTTGTGAATGAACCTTTACACACACACACTGTGAATCTGGCTTAGATGATTTATTCAAAGACTTGGAATTGAGTCACGTTGAGTACTTTGAAAGTTCTCTGATTTTATTACTAGGCATTCTTTGAGGACATTAATATGTATAACTATTGGGACTATTTCAGTTTATTATTTTCATTTTTTTATTTTTGCACGATTGCATGTGTTTTAAATGTCGTTTGTGGGTGTCATCACTGTAAGCCCTCACGAGACTATAACTCGTCCACTAGGGACACCTAGGGGTTTAAAGGCTTGTTGCATATGCTAAATGCAATCGTGATCCCTATAAAGATGGCTTAGATAGTTTTTATTTGTTTATTTATTTAGTTTTTATTTTATTTCATGCTTGAATTGCTAGGGACTAGCAATAAGCCGGTTGGGGGTTGTGATAAGTGCACGAAAGTGTACTTTGAACATCGCTAATTCGGTTTGTTTGTCATATGTTTTAATCATAATTAGAGTTCATTTTGTGCTTTGTTATTAGGAAGCAATGTAACATGAAGATTGGATCAATTACACATATTTTGGGACCTTACGGATGCATCAGAAGCACGCGAGAAGAGCGAAAATGAAGAGAGCACGAAACAAGAAATTTTCACATGCCGCGCGTCGCGACGCACCAACTCTGGGTGTCGTGATGCGCCCCCAGAAACATACTCCAGCTAAAATCTAGAGGATTGGACGTCGCGACGCCCAAAGACCAGCGCTGTAACGCCTCAGACTCCCTAAAATCCTTATTTTAGATGTGTTTGATGCGTACAATGACTCCGAGGCTTTTCTATATAAACCCAACTTCATCTGAACCCTAAGGAGGGAGAAAAGCAGAGAGAAACAAGAGAAAAACAGAGAACAAATAGCCACAAACATAAAATCAAGAGAGGAGAACGAAGACTTCAAGGAAATCATGGTGTCTCTATGATCTATCAAGGCTGTATCTCTATTCTGCATGGAGAACTAATCTCCTAGGTAAAGCTAAGGATGAAATCTTGTATCTAAACTTCTTTTATTTATGTTGTTAGTTCTTAGAAACTCTTTTAACATTTAATAAAATTGATGGTTGTTATTCTTTATTATTTTCCGATTTCTGAACCCAGAGATTGTGTTTTGTCAACAACTCCCATATAGATCCAGTCATGTTTCTTCTATGTGTTATTTGAGAACCCAATTGTGACTGGTAAAGTTGTTTCATGTGTTGGTCTTCTGCTGTAGTATTGCCTGAGGGTATATTGTCGACGTTAGATAGCTCGTTATGATAACTTTTGTGTGCTGTTAACATAGAGAAAATAATCATTGATTAACTTAGAACAATACATGTGTAGAATTGAATATTTTCCGGTTATTGTTTTGAGATGTGAGACCTTCAACTGATTCATAACAGGAATCAATAATTGAACATAGGAGTTTAATACAAAAGGAATTCCCAATGCTTTGCCATATCTCTCTACTGATATTTTTAATTAATTTTATATAGTTTTTATCTTACATTATCAATTCATTCTTTTTTATTTAATTTAGTTACTGCTAACATTTTATTTGAGTAAATCAGTTCTTTGCAACCATCTCTCTAAGAAATTGACACATGATGAGCGGAAAATATATCAATATTTACCGCCCATTTTACTTAACATTTTGTTTAGTTTCTCGGGTTTGATGAACGTTTTGATATGTTTTAGTTTATTTTGCAGATAAAATAATATTGGGACTCAATGAAATCATTTAGGATGAAATTGGGGTCAAATAAGGGCAAAAATTGGACTTGACATATTAATTTTGGAGATTGGAAACTTGAAAGGGCGTTCTAATGAAGTGCAGTTTCAGAAATTCCAGTTTTGCGCAATTGTCATATTTTGGGCATAACTGTTTACTCCGATATCAGATTAAGCTGATTCAAGTTCAAGATTAAATAAGACTCAATGCTCTACAACTTTGAAGAACTAAATAATTTCGAATAATGAAGATTTCATGACCGAAATTGATGAAACATCCGCAAGTGTGTTATATGTAATTATTAAAGTCATTTTCAAAGCAAATAAATAAATAAATAAAAATAGTCAAACTCCCACCAAACATAATAGCAATTAGTGGAGCAATTAGTGGAGCAATTAATAATGGATTTGGTGGAGCAATTAGTGGAGTAATTAGTGGATCACTTAATAATGGATTTGGTGGATGATTTGAAGGAGGCAAAATTTTGCCTATAAATACCAAGCCATTTCATTTGTAAATTCATACTTTCTTCTAAGGAATTCCTTAAGAATACTAAGAAAATTGTATCTTGTTATTTACAGCTTTCAGTAATTAATTTCATCTTTCGCACTTTCTTTTTTTTACTTTTCAGTTTTTACTTTCTGCAATTTACTTTTACGCACAATACTTTTCTTTCTTTAATTTTCAGTTTTTACTTTTCAGTAATGATGAGGTAACTCCCCTTGCTGGGGTAAAAGGTAAAACTTTTATTACTAATATTTAGATTAATCTCCCTTAATTATAACATATAAACTAGTTAAAACCTGACTTAACGAGGATACCGCCATATTGGTCGGTTGGTAATTATTTAAATTGGTTTTAACCTGACTAAATTGGATACCTCATGATTGGTTGGTTGGTAATTAATTATTAATTTGACTTAATCTGGGTACCGCCTATATCGCTGGTTGGTAATTATCATGCAAAGTTAATATATTATATTAAGGGAGATATCTAAAATAGAAGTAATAAAAGTGGATCCTTTTACCTCATCATTTTCTTTTATTGTACTTTTACTTTATTTACTTTTCAGCAATTTACTTTCAGCATTTACTTTTTAGCAATTACTTTCAGTAATTTACTTTCAGCATTTACTTTTCACTAATTTACTTTCAGCATTTACTTTCAGCATTTTACTTTATGTATTTTATTTTATTTAAGTTTTTACTGCCCGTAAATATGTGTCGTAACTAAGCCAGTTATCTGAGGTTGTGATGAAGTCCAATATCACCGGTTTATAAGGGGTTAAATTACGGTTTGGGTAATATAAAGGTTTATTTATTGAGCCTTAGTCTTAATGCATCTTGTTATCTGGCCATTAATAAGATTGATTCGGTAAACTTAAAATGAACTTGGAAAATAGATTTTAGGTTTAAGACCTTAGACTCAATAGCCCACGATCTTCCTTGAGGATAGATAACCCTTTAATAGATTTCATTACAGGATAGGAATATACCTGTCGGGCGGGGGTAGCCATAATTGGAACTTAATATTAATGAATTCAGATAACTTGGTTAACATAGGAATATGATTAATTGGGTTATACTAGGTATTTGTATTTGACCATCGGAAGAGGATTTTACATAATTTAGTGTTTCAGGTTAATAAACCAATATATTACACTAATGTAAAATAACCACTTCATCTTTTAAAAAGATATTGAAAGGATTCACAATCCTGGATAGTTTTATAAATTTGAATTTTCTTCAATCTACTTTCAAGCAATTTTATTTACTTGTTTTAAGTTTTAAAGTCACTATCCAATTAAACAACCAATCAATTAGATACTTGTAAACATTTAACTTCAGAAATTAATAACAAAAGGTTTTAAGTCCTCGTGGGATCGATACTTTTATACTACTTGAACGATACGTGCGCTTGCATTATACGTGTGTGATTATGCACCGGTCAAGTTTTTGACACCGTTGCCGGGGACTTATTTATCTTTCACTATTAATTTTGAGGTTAGATACCTTTACTTGTATCTAATTTTCTTTTTACTTATTGTTTTTATTTTATTGTGTTTCAGGTTCTCAGACACTACATGAGACGGACCAGAAGCCTTGAACTTCGACCGCTTGACCCAGAGATTGAAAAAACCATCAGACAGTTGAGAAGGGAAAGGCGAGAAGGCTAAGAAGCAATCATTAACATGGAACCTGAACCTTTGAACGTTGCACCACAAATTCACATTCGAGACAGAACCATTCCGGTGGTTGATGGATTCATTTCTTGTATTGTACTTCCTCCCTTACCAGCAAATGCGGGTGACATCAAAACATGCATCCATGTGATTCAGCAGTCAGTACAGTTTGGGGGAAATACAATTGAAGATCCTAATGCCCACATCCGCAACTTCCTGGAAGTTTGCGGTACTTTCAATTACAACCGAGCAGCTGAAGAAGCAATGAGACTGCGGGTTTTTCCATATTCCCTGAAAGACAGAGCTAAAGCTTGGCTACATTCGTTACCAGCAGGTTCCATCACAACTTGGAACACTCTAGCCACCAAATTCCTTCCAAAGTACTTTCCACCAGCCATGACTGCAAAGTTGAGGAATGACATCACATCCTTCGTGCAACAAGATTCAGAATCCCTTTGCGAAGCTTGGGAAAGATTCAAAGATTTACTTCGAAAATGTCCTCATCATGAGATCACAAAGTGGCTACAAGTCCAAACCTTCTACAATTAACTTTCTGGAATAATGAGAACCATAATTGATGCTGCTGCTGGAGGAGCTTTGATGGAAAAAGGAGAAGATCATGCCTGGGACTTAATTGAAGAAATGGCCAACAACAATTCTTTATGGCCAACAGAAAGGAGCATGATCCAAAGAATTGCAGGAATTTATGAAGTTGGAGCCAACACAGCATTGAATTCCAAGCTGGATGTGATTTGCAAAAATCTGGAAACTCTTAAATTTGCAAAAATCTGGAAACTCTTAACATGAAAGTTAATGGTGGATCCACAAGTTCACCATTTGGAGGAGTACCTGACTCAAAATCTTACAACCAATAAGAAGAGACAGTGAACTATGTCAATAATTTCAACAGACAGGGGAACAATCCATATTCCAACACCTATAACCCATGGTGGATGAATCACCCAAATTTCGCATGAAGCAACAATTCAGGGCAAAAGAACTACCCACCACATGGATTCCAACAATGAAATGAAAGCCAGAAGCATGAAAAAGAACCAGGAATAATAGAAGTGCTGGCCCAGTTGAAGAAGCAAAAAGCAAAAAATGATGCTTTAGCAGCTATGGTTCAAAATCAAGTAGCATTGAATCAAAGCCATTCAGCCTCTATTAAAGCACTGGAAAATCAAATAGGACAACTGGCCAATGCTTAGAGTTACAGACCACCAGGAAATCTTCCCAGCAACACAGAACCAAATCCAATGAACCGAGAGAATGAGCAATGCCAAGCCATTACTTTGAAAAGCGGTACTGAAATCAACAAAGATGTTGGAATCAAGGCAACCATTGAAGAAGTTCCAAAAGAAGCAGTTCCACATGTGAAGGAAAAAAAGCAAAGGAAAAATATCAAGAAAGAATCACTTTACCTCCACATTTTCCTCAACAACTCCAGAAAAACAAATTGGATAAACAGTTTGCTCGATTCTTGGAGGTGTTCAAAAAGCTGCATATTAACATTCCATTTGCAGAAGCCTTGGAAGAAATGCCCAGCTATGTCAAATTCATGAAAGACATTCTTTCACGAAAACGGAGATTGAGAGATTACGAGACAATAGCATTGACAGAGGAATACAGTGCCATCATTCAGAGGAAACTTCCCCCGAAGTTGAAAGATCCTGACAGTTTCACAGTTCCTTGCACTATTGGAGAACATCATATTGGTAAGGCTTTATGTGATTTAGGTGCAAGTTTTAATTTAATGTCTTTTTCTATTTACAGGAAACTACAAATCGGAGAAGTAATGCCTACCTCAGTCTCTCTGCAACTTGCTGATCGAACGCTCGCATTTCCGAGAGGTGTCGTTGAAGATGTGCTGGTCAAAGTCGACAAACTCATTCTCCCAGCAGATTTCATTATCCTTGACATGGAAGAAGACAAAGATGTTTCTATCATCCTTGGGAGACCATTCTTGGCTACAGGTCGAACTGTGATTGATGTGCAAAAAGGAGAACTAACTATGAAAATGCATGACTAAGAAGTTACCTTCAATGTTTTCAAAGCATGAAATTCCCGAGTGAAGAAAATGAGGAAGAATGTTTCAGAATTGATGTTGTTGATAGTATCATTGATGATACTGATACAGTTCCCACAGAAAAACTTGAAGCTTGCATCACTAACATGACTAACATCGAGTTAGATCCTGAAATTCTGGAATGTATCAACTATCATGACAAGCCATTCCGATTCAAATCGACACCACCAGTGGAAAGTCTGGAATTTCTGAAGAAAGATCGAATCAAACCCTCAATTGAAGAACCACCGCAGCTGGAGCTGAAGCTATTACCGAGTCATCTCAGGTATGCATTTCTTGGAAACTCTTCTGAATTACCTGTTATTATTTCTTCTTCGCTAACATTGGAGCAGAAAGAAAAGTTGATGAGAGTGTTACTAGAACACAAGAAAGCCATTGGCTGGACTATATCAGACATTAGAGGCATTAGTCCATCATTTTGCATGCACGAGATTATGATGATTGACGAGTAAAAACCTACAGTGGAGCATCAACGGAGATTAAATCCAATCATGAAGGAGGCCGTGAAGAAAGAAATCATCAAATGGTTGGATGCTGGCATCATCTACCCCATCTCAGACAGTAGTTGGGTGAGTCCTATGCAGTGTGTACCAAAGAAAGGAGGAATTATTGTAGTCACAAATGAAAAGAACGAGCTGATTCCAACAAGAACGGTGACTGGATGGAGAGTATGCATGGACTACCGGAAGCTGAACAAAGCAACAAGGAAATATCATTTTCCGCTGCCATTTATTGATCAGATGCTAGAAAGACTGGCGGGACATGAGTTCTATTACTTTCTGGATGGATACTCGGGGTACAATCATATTGCCATCGCTCCAGAAGATCAGGAGAAAACTACATTTACATGTCCGTATGGTACTTTTGCTTTCCGTAGAATGCCATTTGGACTATGTAATGTTCATGCCACATTCCAACGTTGCATTATGGCCATCTTCTCAGACATGCTAGAATAGAGTATGGAGGTTTTTATGGATGACTTCTCTGTGTTTGGAGATTCTTTTGACCACTGCTTGCAAAATCTGGAACATGTGTTATAAAGGTGCGAAGATACAAACTTGGTACTCAATTGGGAGAAATGTCATTTTATGGTGCATGAAGGTATTGTTCTTGGACACCGGATCTCACAAAAGGGAATTGAGGTAGACAAAGCAAGGATCGAGACAATTGAAAAACTACCTCCACCCACATCTGTCAAAGGGATTCAGAGTTTTCTCGGACATGCTGGCTTTTACAGGAGATTTATCAAAGACTTCTCAAAAATTGCAAAACCTCTTTGCAATCTTCTGAAGAAAGATGTACCTTTCAACTTCACCAAAGAATGTCAGGAAGCCTTTGAGATCCTAAAACAGAAGCTGGTCTCTGCCCTCATCATAGTAGCACCGGACTGGACCCTTCCATTTGAGGTGATGTGCGATGCTAGTGATTTTACTGTAAGAGCAGTTTTGGGACAACGCAAAGCAAAGATCTTCTATGCCATTTACTATTCCAGCAGAACTCTGAATGAAGCTCAACTCAACTACACAACCACTGAAAAGGAGTTGCTTGCAGTTGTGTTTGCATTTGATAAATTATGCTCTTATCTGCTAGGTCCCAAAGTGGTGGTCTACACAGATCATTCAGCAATCAAGTATTTGATCGTAAAGAAAGATGTCGAACCCAGATTGATCCGTTGGATACTTCTTCTGCAAGAATTTGACGTGGATATTAGAGACAGGAAGTGGACAGAAAACCAAGTGGCAGATCATTTATCGAGGCTTGAGAATGGAGATACAGCTGGCAAAGAACTAATAATCAAAGAAACTTTTCCAGATGAATAGCTGTTTGCCATGAAACAGCAGGAAGTCCCTTGGTATGCTGACTATGTCAACTACATAGTATCAGGAAAATGGCAGTTGGAATGGACAACTCAGCAACAGAAGAAATTCTTCAAAGAAGTCAAGCATTATGTCTGGGATGAGCCGTACATGTTCAAACACTGTACGGATCAATTATTGAGACGGTGTGTTCCACAAGAGGAGGTCAATAGTGTCCAGCAGCATTGTCATTCATCACCTTATGGTGGACATTTCAGTGGAAACAAAACTGCAGCCAAAGCCCTACAATTAGGTTTGTTCTGGCCCACTATTTTTAAAGATGCTTATCTATTTGCTCTTCAATGTGACAGGTGCCAGAGAACGGGAAATATTTCCAGAAGAAATGAAGGACCTTTGCAAAACATTCTAGAAGTGGAGATATTTGATGTATGGGGTATTGATTTTATGGGACCATTTATTTCATCATTCGGAAACTTGTACATACCGATTGCAATAGACTACGTCTCCAAATGGGTTGAAGCGATTGCACTGTCGTCCAATGATTCAAAAGTGGTGATCAAATTCCTTAAAAATAATATTTTCACTCGCTTCGGGACACCTCGGGCGATTATCAGTGATGGTGGCTCACATTTCTGCAACAGATACTTCGATGCACTCATATCCAAATACAGAGTTACTCATAAGGTTGCCACTGCCTATCATCCACAGTCAAATGGACAGGTGGAAGTTTCAAATAGGGAGATCAAATGAATCTTGGAAAGAACTGTTGAATCAACAAGGAAGGACTGGTCTGAATAACTAAATGACGCATTATGGGCTTACCAGACAGCTTACAAGACACCTATTGGTATGTCCCCATATCAAATGGTGTATGGAAAAGTGTGCCATCTGCCAGTTGAGCTTGAACATAAGGCGTACTGGGAACTGAAGAAGTTGAATCTTGATCCACAAGCTGCGAGAGAGAAAAGACTTCACCAACTCAACGAATTGGAGGAATTTCGCCTACAGGCTTATGAAAATGCCAAACTGTACAAAGAAAAGACCAAGAGATGGCATGATAAAAAAAATAGTGCCCAGAAAATTAGAGCCAGGATAGCATGTGTTGTTATACGATTCATGGCTGAAACTTTTTCCTGGAAAACTGAAATCAAAATGGTCAAGTCCATTTGTGATTACTCATGTGTTACCATACGAAGTTGTTGAGATATACAACCCCAAGTCCAACAACACATTCAAAGTTAACAGCCAGCGTATCACGCACTATTGGGGAGAATCAATTGAGCGACAAAAAAAAAGTGTCACACTTTCAGATCCAGCATAACGTTCTAGCAGTCACGTCTAGCTGACGACGTTAAACTTAGCGCTAGCTGGGAGGCAACCCATGCAATTTATGTATATATTGTGATTTGGTGTGTTTTATTTTATGTGTTAGTTTTTACAGGTGGTCATTTCAAGATGGAAGAAGGTCTCGCAAATATTCACAAGTAATTTCTTTATTTCCCTCAAAATTCTCTGATGAAAGTCTAAAAAACTCGCTTGGAACAGATGAGACTTCTGATGATCAAAGGTATTCCTAATGACATTCGTTGGGTTATCAAAGCATGAGTCCGATTAGCAGGCGAGTATTCTGATTCTTATAATTCTTATTTGCCTGGTTTTGGAAAAAGCACCTATGCAAAGAAACGTAGAGCTAAGCAAATGGGTGTTTGTTACAAATGTGCACGCTGGAATTGCAATACTCGTTGTCGTACTTTAGGAATGGTGTCTAATAATCGAGAAGATAAAATTAAATTCATTAGGGATGGCTTGAGTAAGAAGTCTTTAGATGATATATCTTTGACTCTTGAGACGCGTCCCAGTGGATATGTTCATATAGTCATCCGCAAATTACATACACAATTCCAAAAAGAAAGACAACAGTTAAGTCTCGGGAATCTGACTAAAAAAGACCATGTTTTCCAATTTATAAGAAAATTGGATGGGAAGCTTGTCCCTGACGCATAGATGTCAATCAAGCTGTAAATTATATTAAATATTATATCTCTTTGTCTTTTCCTAATAATTGTGATTTGTTTTGTTATTTTCTCCGACAGGATCCAGGCTACTTTTTGACCTTTCACGATTTACTATTTTGCTACTAATCGTCCTTTGGAAGATACTTTTGATATTATTACTCACCCTTTTCAGGTTCTATAAATTCAACTCATCATTGCACCTTTGAAGGCATCCAGATAAAAATGGAAGCTACTTCAAGAAGCCTGGTTGAAAACATCTGTGTGTTTTGCGGTACCAGTGTTGGTGTTAAACAAGAATACGTAACAGCGGCACAAGAATTGGGTCGAGTCATTGCTGCAAGGAATATGCACTTAGTATATGGCGGTGGAAATCTTGGACTAATAGGGATCGTTTCAAAGGCTGTACAGGATGGACGCATTCAAGTCTTGGGAATCATCCCAAAACCCTTGGCGGAGGCGAATCTTATTGGATCATCAAACGGCGAGGAACTAATCGTGCCAGGTATGTCTGAACGACTGGTAGAAATGATTAACTGTGCTGATGCTTTTATTGCTTTGCCATGAGGCTTGGGCACGATGGAGGAAATTTTTACAGTATTATCTTGGGCAAACTTGAACATACACCAGAAACCACTTGGACTGTACAATGTTGATGGATTTTATGATTTTCTTTGTGTGTTTCTTGATGATGCTCGGAGAACTCCTCTTTACTGCCAGAACTACCTCAGATTTAATTGACCAAATCTTAGCCTTTGAACCTCAAATTGACCCCATTCTTTCGAAGATAAACTGGTCCGATAATGATCGTGGTAAGAGGCGTCGGATAAATCTGGATCTTAACCTTTAACTTTTCATTTAGATGTAGAACTTCAACTAATCAGGTACGGTTTTCTAAACTCTTTTTCTACTGTTTAAGACATTAGGTCAATGTCTCATTTAGGTTTGGGGGAGGAGAATAGTTAAATGGTATCTTGTTTTTATTGTTATATTTTTGGTCAAAATTTTTTGAAAAAGCAAAAATAAAAAAAAATTGAAAAATTTTACAAAAAACCAAAAAAATATTTTGTATCTTTGATCCAGTTGGTTTTAGGGCACTAGGATCAAAGATGTTGCAAATATATATATATATATATATATCTGAAGTCTGAGTAATTAAGTTCGTAGGGGTGTCTTAACACCTAGTGCCCTAAAGCCAACTTGTTTGAGAGTCACTGACCCAAAACTCGCTACATAGATGAAAGATATTGTATATAAATAAAAAAAAATCAAAAAAATCAAAAAAATCAAAAAAATCAAAAAAAATATATTCAATTGCTTAAAAAAGTGTGGATTTTGATATAACTTTAGGATAAAAATATTACTCTCTTTTCAACTGCACTTGTAACTATTGTGGGCAAAATGAGTTGATTAAAATTTTGTTGGCTGTGTATATGGAGAATGGTAAAAATAATCGGAGAATTTACTTATTCGGTAATTTAGAAAGAAATAAAACAATTATTGACTTAGATAAGAAGTTTCACCCGTTTAGTCACTAACTATTTTATTCTATTTTCTCTTATCTTTTTGCTCTTGTGTGCATTAGTTTTACTATCTTTTTTACTTTTATAAGACGTTTGTGGGTATCGTCGCTGTAAACCCTCACGAGACTACAACTCGTCCACTAGGGACACCTAGGGGTTTAAAGGCTAATTGCATACGCTAAATGCAACCGTGATCCATACGAAAGTGGCTTAGTTTAATTTTAATTATTTCTTGTATTTTATTTTATTTTTTTGCTCAAGGACTAGCAAAATGTTAGGTTTGGGGTGTGATGAGCGGAAAATATATCAATATTTACCGCCCCTTCTACTTAATATTTTGTTTAGTTTCTCGGGTTTGATGAACGTTTTGATGTGTTTTAGTTTATTTTGCAGAAAAAATAATATTGGGACTCAATGAAATCATTTAGGACGAAATGTGGGTCAAATAAGGGCAAACATTAGACTTGACATATTAATTTTGGAGATTGGAAACTTGAAAGAGAGTTCTAACGAAGTGCAGTTTCGGAAATTCCAATTTTGCGCAATTATCGTATTTTGGGCATAACATTTTACTCTGATATCATATTGAGCTGATTCAAGTTCAAGATTAAAGAAGACTCAATGATCTACAACTTTGAAGAACTAAATAATTTCGAATTCTGAATATTTCATGACCGAAATTGATGAAATATTCGTAAGTGTGTTATGTGTAATTATTAAAGTCATTTTCAAAGCAAATAAAAAATAAAAAATAAAAATAGTCAAACTCCAACCAAATATGATAGTAATTAGTGGAGTAATTAATAATGGATTTGCTGGAGCAATTAGTGGAGCAATTAATAATGGATTTGGTGGATGATTTGATGGAGGCAAAATTTTGCCTATAAATACCAAGCTATTTCATTTGTAAATTTATAATTTCTTCAAAGGAGTTCCTTAAGAATACTAAGAAGATTGTATCTTATTTGTTTATTTATAACTTTCAGTAATTAATTGCAGCTTTCGCACTTTCTTTTCTTTACTTTTTAGTTTTTACTTTCTGCAATTTACTTTTACGCACAATACTTTTCTTTCTTTAATTTTCAGTTTTTACTTTTCAGTAATGAGGAGGTAACTCCCCCTTGCTGGGGTAAAAGGTAAAACTTTTATTACTAATATTTAGATTAATCTCCCTTAATTATAATAAATAAACTAGTTAAAACCTGACTTAACGAGGATACCGCCATATTGGTCGGTTGGTAATTATTTAAATTGGTTTTAACCTGACTAAATTGGATACCGCCTGATTGGTCGGTTGGTAATTAATTATTAATTTGACTTAATCTGGATACCGCCTATATGGCTTGTTGATAATTATCATGCAAAGTTAATATATTATATTAAGTGAGATATCTAAAATAGAAGTAATAAAAGTGGATCCTTTTACCTCATCATTTTCTTTTATTGTACTTTTACTTTATTTACTTTTCAGCAATTTACTTTCAGCATTTACTTTTCAGCAATTTACTTTTCAGCAATTTACGTTCAGCATTTAATTTTTAGTAATTTACTTTCAGTATTTACTTTTCAGCATTTCACTTTATGTCTTTTATTTTATTTAAGTTTTTACTACCCATAAATATGTGTCGTAACTAAGCCAGTTATTTGGGATTGTGATGAAGTCCAATATCACCGGTTTATAAGGGGTTAAATTACGGTTTGGGTAATATAAAGGTTTATTTATTGAGCCTTAGTCTTAATGCATCTTGTTAACTGGCCATTAATAAGATTGGTTAGGTAAACTTAAAATGAACTTGGAAAAGAGATTTTAGGTTTAAGACCTTAGACTTAATAGCCCACGATCTTCCTTGAGGATAGATAACCCTTTAATAGATTTCCTTACAGGATAGGAATATACCTGTCGGGCGGGGGTAGCCATAATTGGAACTTAATATTAATGAATTCAGATAACTTGGTTAACATAGGAATATGATTAATTGGGTTATACTAGGTATTTGTATTTGACCATCGGAAGAGGCTTTTACATAATTTCGTGTTTCATGTTAATAAACCAATATATTACACAAATCTAAAATAATCACTTCATCTTTTAAAAAGATATTGGAAGGATTCACAATCGTGGATAGTTTTATAAATTTGAATTTTCTTCAATCTACTTTCAAGCAATTTTATTTACTTGTTTTAAGTTTTAAAGTCACCACCCAATCAAACAACCAATCAATTAGATACTTGTAAACATTTAACTTCATGAATTAATAACAAAAGGCTTTAAGTCCTCGTGGGATCGATACTTTTATACTACTTGAACGATACATGCGCTTGCGTTACACGTGTGTGATTACGCGCCGGTCAACACCCCAACTATATTGCGATAATCGCAAGTAACCACAAGTACTTTTTGGGCGTAATCACATATCCCTAGTACCCTTAAGTTATTTTAGGATATGTTTCACGGTTTTCCAATTATCATTACCTGGATCAGATTGATATCGTCTGGTCATACTGACTCCGAAACTGATGTCAGGTCTAGTACATAACATAACATACATTATGCTTCCAATACAAGAAACATATGGCAAGTTAGACATCCTAACTCTCTCTTCCTCAGTCTGAGGTGCCACTTTCTTCAAAAGATATATGTTGTATCGGAAATGTACATTTTCTGCCTTACAATTGGTAAAATTGTACCTTTCTAGCATCTTATCTATATACGTCGATTGTGACAATCCTATAAACTTCCTAACTCTATCTCAGTAGAGCCTTGTACCTAGTATATAGGACGCTCCACCCATATCTTTCATGGAGAAGTTCTTGCAAAGGTAGGCTTTCACACTTTGCATCAATCCTATATCATTTTCTATGATAAGGATGTCATCTACATACAAGACTAGGAAAATTATCATACTCCCACTCACTTTCTTATAAATACATGGTTCTTCCTCGTTCTTGATGAATCCAGATAATCTAATTAACTCATCAAAATAACGATTCCAGCTTCAGAATACATGCTTAAGTCTATAAATAGACTTCTGGAGCTTACAAACAAAGTTTGAAGTCTAACTGGATACGAAACTCTCTAGTTGTTCCATATAAATATCTTCCTCAAGGAATCCATTTAGGAAAGCGGTTTTCACATCTGTCTGTCATATCTCATAGTCGTGATATGCAACAATGACTAAAAAATCCTAATGGATTTTAGCATGGCTACTGGTGAAAAAGTTTCCTCATAGTCGATCCCAGGACGTTGAGTGTAACCTTTCACTACCAATCGGGCCTTAAAGGTTTCCACCTTTCCATCGGGCCCTCGCTTTCTTTTGTAAACCCATTTACAACCAATAGGTTTAGCTCATTTAGGAAGTTCAACTAAGTCACAGACTTGATTGTCATGCATTGAATCCTTTTCGGATTTCATGGCTTTCTGCCATTTTCCCGAATCGATATCCAATATCGCTTCTTTGTGCGTAGTCGGATCTGTTTCCTCCAAGAGGAGAACATCAAGGCTCGTATCATATGTTAAAAACAGTCTTTCAGGAGGCCTTGATATTCTATTCGACTTATGTAGAACATGTGTTATAGATCCTTCACGTTTTTGGATCTTTGGTTCCATCTCATGTTCCTTACTGTTAGGATCAATATCATCAAGTTCAATCTTTCTACAACTCCCACTATTTCTCAAAAATTCATTTTCAAGAAAAGTGGCAAAGCGAACAACAAATACATTTTGTTGCTCAAAATCATAGAATTGATATCCTAAAGAGTTTTCAGGATATCCAACGAACTTATATTATGACCTCTGCGTGCTAGTTTATCCCGCTATGCAACTCTAACGTATGCAGAACAATCCAAAATCTTTAAATATCTAAAACTTTGATTTCTACCGAACCATATTTGATAGGGGGTCGTAGAAAAAACTTTCGATGGAACTCTATTAAGTATGTGGGCAGCAATAAGTAAAGCGTAACCCCAAAGGTAATAAGGAAGATCTGTATAGCTCATCTTTGATCGCACCATATCTAATAAAGTACGATTTCTACGCTCAGATACACCATTATGTTGAGGTGTTCCAGGTGGGCTATATTGGGCAAGAATTCCATTTTCCCTTAAATAATTTCTGAATTCTTCAATCATGTTTTCACCACTTCAATCTGATCTAAGGCACTTGATGAATTTACTGGTTTATTTTTCTACTTCGTTTCAGAATATTTTAAACTTGTCAAATATTTTCGACTTATGTTTCATCAGATAGACATATCCATATCTAGATTTATAATCCGTGAAAATCACGAAGTAAGTTGAACCATCATGAGCGACATGATTTAATGGACCACACACATCGCTATGTATTAGTTTCAATAAATCTCCAGTACGGTGTCCAACACCAAGACATGGGGCCTTTGTCATCTTTCCTTGAATACATGACTCACAAATCAGATAAGGATCTAAGTTAAGATTTTCAATCAAACCATCTTTTACCAATTTGGATAGACGGCTAATACCTATGTGGCCTAATCTTATATGCAATAATTCAGTATTATTTAATTTAGATTTCCTAATTTTATTTTCCTCTACATTAAAGAAATCTCTATATGTTTCCAAAACAAAGTGACCGTTTGATAGAGAACATTCACATTTCAGTAAATTATCTTTATCATATAAAGTTTCATCCTTAATGTTTATTTTATATCCCTCTTTATCTAATATTGGCAGTGATATTATTTGTCTAATAAGTGAAAGTACATAATAACAGTCATGTAAATCTAATTTACATCCATTTGGGAGATCTACAACAACTGTTCATATGGCTTTGACATCTAATGTCTCGTCATTGCCAACTCTAAGTCTGATCTCTCTTTTATTCAGCCTTGTTCTTACCATTATTACCTGCTGGGAGTTGCAAATATGAGTAGGACTGCCAGTGTCAAACACCCATCCACTATTTACATATAAGGCTAATCATATGTCAATAATTGGAAAAATACAAAGCGTACCTGAGGGTTCTGCTTTTCCTTTCAGCTCTGGATAGTCATTCTTCCACTGTCCAGACTTCTTGTATTGTAGACATTGGTCACGAGCTACTAGCGGTTTAACACCTTTGTGCTTCTTGGAGTTATTCTTTGATATCTTCTTCTTCCTCATTTTAATTTTCTTTGACGTCCCAGAACTCTTCGAAGAGCCAGCTCAACCATGGAGGTACCAAGTGGGGTTGCCTTTTCTCATATCATGTTTCACCGTGCGTAACATGTTATGAAGTTCTTCATAGCTGGCTTGCATACAAAGCCAACATAAGATCCAGAAAAAGAAAACAAAATCAAATTACGTCTCAGTCGTTCATCAATCACAATACCTTATCGTTTTAGATATTTGATCTGGTCGGTCATGTTCAAAACATGAATGCTGACAGCTCCTCCATCCTTGAGTTCAGCACGAGACAATTCCTTAGACATTCGATAAATTCTGATCTCTTGATTTGCTTCAAACAACTCATTGAGTGTTTACATAATGTTCCAAGCATCTAGTACCTCTGATGAGGTCCAGGATGCAGTCCATGATGGACACAGACGGACCACCACAGTGCATGTTCCAGAAGGTCCAATCACGAGGTCTCGAGCTAAGAAGATCCATGAAGCAATGGATGGATTCATATAGAATATTATATCTGACTATTCCAGTATCTCTACTACATTGAGTATGGGCTTGAAACTGGATGAACCCTTGATGGTGAACCTTATTCAGGCCGTGGAGTAACGAGATACTTAGGCCTATTTTATTATAGTTATTTGATAATTATTATTATTATTTTATTTAGGGCTTGATATTTGTTTTAATTCGGCCCTTTATTTATGTTTGAACGTATTACTTTAGATTTTTTTTTATGTTTGGGAATTATGTTAAGCGTGCAAGGTTTGCACGTGGGGACAACTTATATTATTTTTAGGATACACGCCTATTGACGTGTGGGTAGTTTTATCTTTTGTCTTTTTGGGTTAGGATTTTTGGTTGAAGCCTCCTTATAATGGCTAACATTTGGTTCTATTTTCATTAACTCTTCTTCAATAAAATTATATCAATGTCATGAATTTTGAGAAACCCTAAAGTTTTCTCACTGGTTTTGGCTTATCAAAGGTCTGCTAATCCTTTGTGGCGCCCTATTGTAGGCATTGCATTTTTGCATGTGAAACCCGATGATGAGTCTCATTTGGAGGCACTACCTTTTGAGTCACGAAAGCCGCGGGAAACGGATATCGGAAGGGGAAATTCAGAATAAACAAGGTTCACTGTTTTCGTTCGTGCTGTGTTCGTGCATGCGTTCGAACGGCAAACAAATTGCGGGCGTTCGTGTCGCGTTCGAGGATGCGTTCGAACGGTGTCGGTAATTCTGGTTTTGCTGCTAGCCTCACACCCCAGCCCATTTAGCTCCCCAAAGCCATAAAACACATCCCAAATTAAATAAATAAATATTAATTTAAACATTAAACATTAAATAAAATATTTAAACCATTTACCAATTAAATAAAACATTTACCAAACTTAAACTAAAATCATGCCTAATTTAAATAATTTGAATATATTATATACTAAAACTAAAAAGAAGATATACCTAATTAAAATCAATCCTAACCAATTAAAGCCAATCATATATTTGACTTCCTAATCTAACAAGACATCTACCAATTTAAAATAGTTGACTTCCTAATTTAAAATATTTTGTCCCCCCTCAATCTTGTGTATACCATCCTTAGGACTCCTAATTTGGAAACTAGATCTCTTCCTTGTGAGACAAGGGCAAACCCTAGCTCTCTTCTATATAAACATGCATTAACCTAGCCACACCATCTCTCCACTCTCTCTAATATACGTCTAAGAAAAAAAAACACTTGACATATACACAAAAAGAGAACAAAGAGCCCTAACCATCTCCTCCATAGCCGAATCCACCACAAGCAACTATCCTCCATAGACGAATCCAAAACAAACCAAACTCACCCTTAGCCGAATCCAGAACACCAAAATCCTTCAAAGTCGAGACCACCACAAGCAATAACCCTCCTTAGCCGAATCAAAACACTCCCCTCCTTCACCGAGAACACATCCTCCCATACAGCCCTTACAATCACTGGAACACCCCCTAAAACACGCCTAAACAGCCCTTGAATCACCTTAAAACAGCAGCCCAAATCCTCTTAAAACAGTCCCTAAAAACCTTAAAAACAGTAACATAAAACTGCATTCATAATCTTAAAAATAATCACACACAACTGCACTAAGAACCCACACAAACTTGGAACAGTTCATTGAAACATCAAAACAGGTGGCCTGAGCAGTGAGCAGCAAAACAGAGGCCGAACAGGAGTAGAACGGAGTTCGAACCGCAAGAAAAACAGCAAAGTAGTGAGCTAGGACGCTAAACCAGTGAACCGGAGAAGTTGAAGAGCTGTACCCTTCCGACGTCCGTGAAACGCAAGCCTGAAAGTTGGCAAAAAGGTTAGACCTGAGGGTATCTTTCACACTCGTTTTTTTTTGTATTATCTATTAAATATTACTTGCATGATTGTCATGTTGAAATGCATGTTGTGGCCTTTGAGTAGATAAATATGCATGAATTATGAGATGTAGTATGTTGTGGCTGTGGAATAAAATGAGAGACGTGTCAACTCTCGCGGTATATCGGATGGAAACCCGGACATAAATTTCATAGCCGATTCCGAATGGACGGTAATATGATCTGTACTCGGGACACAACTCCACGTACCGCTTGAGTAAACGGCACCCTCTTTTGTTTTGTGTTGCTTTTTTTTATTTTTCGTCACTTGAATTCTGTATGTTGTTTATTTATGCATGATTCAATTGAGCGCATGGGCTTAGTAAGTGGAATGAAAGATCCCCTATGGGGAGGGGTTAAAGCCCTTTACCACGATGCTTTGCCGCGCCGGTTGATATGTGCTCGGTTGGATGCAAGATACGTCCAATCAGGCATACTTAGTTTGATATTATTGTCTTTATCCTTTTATGCATGGTTCAATCAAGCGCATGGGCTTAGTAAGTGGAATGAAAGATCTCTTATGGGGAGGGGTTAAAACCCTTTACCACGATGCTTTTCCGCGCCGGTTGATGTGTGTTCGAATTGGATGTAAGATGTGTTCAATCGGGCATACTTGGTTTTGATATGATTGGCTCTATTTTTGTATGTATGATGCGATCTAGCGCATGGGCTTAGTGAGTTAGTCCAAAGGTCCTCTATCTGAGAGAAGAAGAGCCCTAAAGGCCACCTTTGTGACACTACTTCGCCGCGCTGGACGAAGTGTGTTTAGGTTGAATGTACGTTCAATTGGGCATACGAAGTCCTACACTTTTGTTGTCTTCATTTCATGTGTTGTGATGTGACGCGCATGGGCTTAGTATGTTGGTCTAAAGGTCCTCTCTTTGGGAGACCAAGAGCCCCAAAAGGCCACCTTTACAGCATTACTTCGCCGCGCCCCTTTATTTTGTTGTTTATGTATTGCGTCCCATTTCATGCATCAGGTCTGTTCCCGTTCGAACGCGTTTACGAACGCAACTCGAACGCGCATGCATTTTGCCTTATCATGCATCAGGTCTCATTTCCGTTCGAACGTGTTCACGAACGCCATACGAACATGAGCATTCTGTTTCATTTCCGTTCGAACGCGTTAACAAACGCCATACGAACATGAGCATTCTGTTTCATTTCCGTTCGAACGCGTTATCAAACGCCATACGAACGCGAACCTTCTGTTTACCGTTCGAACGCGTTTACGAACGCTACACGAACGCGTACCCACTGAACTGAGTCCTCTTCATTAGATTTCATGCATAGTTTCTCGTGGCTACTTCGTACTCCCGACTAGGCCGCGAGCCTAGAACAGCATGCGTCGCCCAGTTCCTGTGTTCCCACACCTATTAATACTTTAGGTTTCTATTGCTTGTTCTTCAGAGGTTTAGAGTTTTTATCTGAACTATCTTGGCTTTCTTGGGAATGATTTCAGTCTTGTGTGGGTTTGTTTGGCTTGTTCCATACATATTCTCATCAGTTGGTATCAAGAGCAAAGATTTCAAGGTCAGTTCACATATCTGTTATATTTTTGTTAGTTATATGGTCGTTTGTGTTCTTACTTTTCTATTCTGCGTTTGTTTTCTTTCCTATGATTTTCTTATTTTTCATTAGCTTCGGTTTTTTTTCATGTGTTTTCTGTTTTGTTTTGTGACATATCTGTATTTGTGCATCTGTTTTACTTTCGGCGCTTGTACCTTTTTTTTCCTGTCTGCGTTTATGCAATTTGCATGACCTAGGGTTCTACAGCGTTAGACTCTTTGCGACAGTAGGTAAACTTGGTGAAATTTTAAAACTAATCAAAAGTAGGTCAATTCTACAACACCAAACGTTTTAGAAGGTTCGAGGGACGCAAAAAATTTACAAAGTTTTAAAATTTTTCCTACGTGCAATTTTTTTTCCTAACATTTGTATTGTCAATACGAGGTGATTGAGGTAATTTACCTGTGCATGTTTAAAAATTCCAAATTTCGAGTGCAATCATTTACCTGCTATTATATTTACCGCAATCGATAGTGTGCTTGTTTTCCTTTTCCATTTACATTTAACTAGCATTCTTTATTTATTCTCGTAAATCGTTATCAGTGTCTTGTTTCCCTTCTGCTTGTGTCTACCTATGTGATGTACTTGTGATTGAACTGAGTAATGCTATTTGGGACAAAATTAAGGGTTTCGGCCATACTGGGCTCAAATCCTTTGAGAACTCATCCGAGGAGAAGAAAGGTAAAAGACAAGTGTGGGTGAGCTTAGCTTCTGTAACATCCCGCTACCCGAGATGCTACCGGCATGCGATAGGCTGTCCTATCACCATAAGCCTCTAACTCACTCTCATGCAAGACTCGAAACTATGCACGTAATGCAGTCTTTCGGGCCCAACTACATGACAAATGCAGAAATAATGAACTCCAGACATTATACAACTGGGGCTCCATGCCCGAAAATGCATATGTACAAATGTTTTACAATTTGACTTATACAACTCAAATTCTTTACAACTAAAACCCCCAATACTTGGTGATTGGCTGACTGCAACACTACTATCTGGCTCCTCAAGCTCTGATGTCTGTGGTTGACCGATCAGGTCACCATCCTGAAAAACTCAAACACTGTTGGATAGTGATTCATAAGACTCAGTATGTAACTATGCTCCTACCTTGAGCTGTCTATGTGACCATGCAAATAAGTAATAGATCTGAACTATCTATCTATTTCTTATTCATTTTACAAACATATTTCTTGTTACTGATCCTTTTATCTGATCACACACATTCTCTAAATTCTATTGTTGTTGTCTTATCTTTTTAAGCATCGATAATATAAACATCAAGTTCCTACATCCTTATCTACTGTGTCAAGTCCCATCACATTTTCGCTGTGATACTCTGATTTCTCTTTACTTTCATGTACACTCTATACTAATTTAAATCAGGCAATTATTATAACTTTCTTTCTTTTATTTTCTTGAAATATCAAATCGGTATTATAAAATGTTCTTTCTATTCAAACATTCAACAAACTATCGTCAATCAAGTATACATGTACATGTAATTATATTATCATGCACTACCGTTTTGATAAAATATTCCTTCTATGTAAGCATGCATCATACACAACACCAATCATATATACATATAAATGTAATCATGCTATCATGTATTAATATTAGCTTTATGCATCTCAGATAATTACTAGAATATATGATTTATATGCATTGACTTGTAAACCAAGCTTTACTTTAACATACTATGCTTTTAGGAAATATTTTTCTTGAAAACTCTTTCTGAAAACTCCTTTCTAAAGCTCTTTTCTGAAAAAGTCTTTTTGAAAAACTTTTTTCTGAAAACCTTGACTGTTAAAAACTATTTTATGAATCTCTGATTTCTGAAAACTGTGTTCTAAAAATCAGGTAATTGTGAAATGCTCTATAATTGAAATCTTTTACTGAAAACTGAAAACTGTTTCTAAATTCTGATTTCTGAAAGCTTGCACTGAAAAGTTGAAATCTGAAAAACTAGTCTGAAAAACTTGACGCATGGGGACGTTACGTATCGCCGTCCCCCATACGCCTCTACGCCCAGGAAAATGACTCAACTGGGCATGTCCGGGAATAATCAACCGGGTCTCTAATCTACGTCCAGGAAAATGACTCAACTGGGCGTCTCTGAATCTGAATGCTGCACCCAGGAAAATGACTTAACTGGATGTCTGAATCTGGTGGTCTACGCCTAGGAAAACGACTCAACTGGGCATAGCCACAAACTAGAACTTGGGGTGCGGATCTATGCTATCACCCAAGCTCTGAACTAGAGTCCAGGTACACAATCCTAAGCGGACATCCTGGCTCTACATGTGCACATGTCATCTGTATCCGTCAATTCCAACTGTATCTCAAGTTTCATACTGGGGTGAGTTTTTATCTCATGCCCCGAAAAACATAAAATCATGCTTTAAATCTTAAAACTGTAAGAAACATTTTCTGAAATACATTTCTTTTAAAAACATATGAAACTCTTCTTAAAAACTCTTTGAATTTTAAAATCATTCTTAACTTCAACTAAATTTTCTGCAAAATCATATCGCACACGTATGCATACTCATTTCTTATGCTTCCACTTATCCTAACCATACTTCCTTATATGCTTAACTTATATTATCATATATGTACATGCATATATTCATGCATACCTATAAATTAATGACATATGTATTATATTCTTTCCTGCTTTCATTTTTAACTATCTTATGTTCTATATGTTTATATTATCACCAATACACTCTGCATACTCAATTAACATACATTCACACTTCCAAAAATATACATATGCAAACACTTCTCATTCTAAATTACCAAATCATATTTATGCTTATATTCATTCATGCTAAACTTTTGCTGCAATACTTAACCATATCTCATCAGTTATGCACATGATTCCTTAATTTTGCTAAGTTTGTCCCAATTTGTAATTTATAAAGTCTACTTATTTATTCATTTGCATTACTTAGTAATCATTCTCAATCACACAATAATATCTATTTCAACACATAGGCTTATTTAACCATTTCTTAAAATTATCAGTTTATACTTGCACATTCTTATTTCATACGTTTATACAAACCATTCTTATAACTCATTTACATTTTAGCATATATGCATTTTCAACCCGTATTCTGGAAGGCATAATCATATCATCATTTACATTCATAATTTACGTACCACGATTCACATTCATAAACTATAGGCATCATCAAATAAACACTCCATAATTCATCATATCATGTTATTACATAAGCTCGCATACATACTCAACTATCGACTTTATTTAACTAGTTTCTGCAATATAACCAATATATGTTATTACTCCAATTTTCGTATTTCATGTTTATACACACATATGATGTTCTACTGCCATATTAATCTATACACATATACTCAAATTTCAAATTTCCAACTTCTTTACTAAACCAAACTTCCAAAGCATAAACACACGCAACCATGAAAAAACCAAAAGTCCAATTTCATATGCTTACACTTACTATCATACACAATTCTAATTTAACACACAACATCTTCAGCTTCTTATCAAATTATTAAAATTACATTGGGACTTATAATATATAAACTACTCATTCATTTATTCACATAATTATACTTTACTTACAATTTCTTATTAGCAATTACCTTAACGTATAAATTTACATAGCCATTTTCGTAATTATAAATCCATACATAACTAGTATAGTTCACTTAATTTTAACATTATTAGTTGGGTTTAATCACAACATTCGTTCTTTCTCCCTATCTTTCTTTTCTTGTTTATCCTATTATTCTAAAATACCTCTACAACAATACTCCAATTTTAAATAAGCTAATCCTAATACTACTACTTCTGTTATCACCACTAACATTGCATTTTTTTCCACCATCACTGCAACTCATTCCCAAATTTCATATACATATAAACACATAAATTTCTTATTACTTTACCTATTAAAGTCACAATTAAATCATCTAACGAACTTATACCCTAATTTCAGAAATTCCCCAAAATTCTAGGGTTACCACCGAAATTGCCCCAAATTTTATTTTATTTATTCTTAAAAATTTCTTTCAATTTCATACTAAATATAAATTCTAGATTACTTTTAAAATATTCTAACTCATTAATTTACCCAAAATAGAAATTTCAATCAAAACCCATATGACAAAATCAACTTAGCTCAAGGAAATCATAGACATAGTGTACTTACGAATTGTATCCCTGACTGAAATCAGCATTTCAAGTTGCAAAATTCCTTCTTCTCGTTCTGCCTCTCTCTTCTCTCTCTCTCGGGTTCTTTTCCTCTTTCTCAGCTTCTTTCTTGCTCCCTCTGTTTTTGTTTTCTTTCTCTTGTTCTTCCCCCCTCTTCCTCTCTCTTTTTCTCTCGGCCTTTTTCCCTCTCTCTCTATTTTCTCTGGATTTCTCCCGGCTTCTCTCTCTTCTTCCCTCTCCTTATCTCGTGTTGACGGCTGATTTTGGTCTCAGGGGCAATAAGGGTTTTTTACTCCCGAGAAA
This sequence comes from Zanthoxylum bungeanum, assembly GCA_019454045.1. NCBI lineage: Eukaryota > Viridiplantae > Streptophyta > Magnoliopsida > Sapindales > Rutaceae > Zanthoxylum > Zanthoxylum bungeanum. The sequence goes on from SKCR01023661.1 coordinate 216,656, forward strand.
ATCCTCCTCCAACTGTGAATTTGTTTTGTTTATGGGAAACCAAAAACAAATTTGGCAAAAGATAAGTAAATTCACCAATCAACAAAGAGATTTAACGTGGTTCGGCGGATCAGATCCAGCCTACATCCACGGGCACAGAACGGACGATATTTTATTACCGAAATATGTTTCTCTGATCCGTTTTGTGTTTACAAGTCTAATTCTCTCTTGTTCTCTTCTTCTCCCTACCTTATAAGCATGTTTTCCCCTCCTATTTATAATAGCAAAGAAACTATTTTCCTCTTGCCATAAGAATTCTTAGTCGAAACTACATTCACTCCCTTTATCCTATTAGGACACTGACTTATCAATTTTTCCCCATGAAAGTAGGATAACTTATCTTCTTATCCGTAAGAATATGGAGCAAATCTCGCCATATCCTCGGTCTTCATGAGGTCGGTCACAATGGTCTTTTGAACTGAGAATGCTGCTATCGATCTGATAACGCCCGACCATCCGGTCTGGAGTGGTCGGTTACCGATCATAAAGTGCTCGGCCCCTTACTGCTGGCTTTTAGTGGTCGGGTCGGCATTAATGATCTTGACCAAGAAGGGATTTACCTTTTTACCCCTGCCGTACTGCTTAAATATCATAGGGCTTGAAAATAGCGCCAACATCTGTCCCCTAGTTCTTGGTTCCAACGAGTATACAAGTTGGTGCCGGGAACTATATAAGAATAGTACTCCTGATGGAGTGACGGCTGACCTTTGTGAGGAGAAGTTTTATTGGCATGTCACCACCACATCCTCGGTACAACTAAGATACTCGGTCTGACTTCTTTTCCTGCCAAAACAAAATCTTTTCACCGCCCTCTCGGAGACTCTCTCGAGACGTGCAACCGTCACATCTATTTAAATGCCCATCAAATCATCTCTAGGGTTTTCTCCAAGCTTGACAGTTGTGAAACATCAGCCAGCTTCCCGCCAAAAGCAAACAATATCAGCCGTTCACAGCCGACACCGATATACGCCCAATCTTAGTCGTTCATTCAACTCTGACAAATTGCCTCCGAAATTGACACATGGCTCACATCCGGGGCTCTTTCATGATCTAACGGTCACAAATGCTCCGACGTGACTACAAGAAGATGAAGCGATTACATTGCATCCGTTTGGCAAAATTTTATCAACCGCAAAACTCTCATTTCTTCAACTGCGACTCGTCCGTTTAGTGCGACCAAAGCCTTCAAAGCACTCTCCCAGCCTTCAAAAGGAGTCAAGTAAGTCTTTTGAACGACCTCCTTGGTTTATGCTTGCTGTTTGCTTTTTCTTTTCTCTCTCTTCTTTTTGTGTGTGTGTGGAGCATGTCTGGATTTTTTGGGATGACGGGTAATAAATTAGGGACACTTCGGTTTGTTCTGGGTTCTGTGTTTTGCTCGATGTTGCTAGGAAGAGATTTATGGCTTGATGGATGTTGTTAGGGCATTTAGAACCCATAGGCTTGGTTTTCCCGGAATCTCAGGGTAATTATGGAATCCCCGGCCTGTTTTAGAAATTAGCTATTGACTGACCACCCCCTTTTTATTTCTCGGATGTCAGGGATGTCTGACAACAGATTTTCCTCTGCCAACTCTGTTAAACCTTCGACCCCCTGTTGAAGAGCTTTCCTCGAGCTTGGGGGCACCAAGCATAGAGGACCTCGACACTACCCCCACCCCTTCTGAAACTGAACAAGGTACTTACCATCAGAGAATTACTCGGAAGGACCCAAAGCCTAGTGATTTTGACTGCTCGGCTTTGGACATGGATCGGCCATCCAAAATAACTGAAGATGATCTAGCACTACTCCGGCAGCGATATGATATTCCGATAGATATTGCCCTTGAAGTCCCTTGTCCATTGGATCGTGCTAGTCAACCCGATGAGGGTTCGGTGGCTCTTCTCCTGGCTTTCTTTGAATGTGGACTCCGGCTGCCAATTCAACGTTATTTCACCTGGATGCTGGCCGAGATGGAGATCGCCCCTTGTCAATTAAACCTGAATAGTTGGAGGATTTTGGCCGGGCTACATGTGATTTGGCATCGAGCGGGACTCGGTGAACCCTCTCTTGAAGAAGTGAAGAGGTTGTATCGATTGAAGGCCAACCCAATAATGCACCATGGTTGGTACTACCTTTCTACTTACGCTGATTTGTCAAACATTGTCGGAAAACTCCCCGACTCCAACAAAAACTTCAAAGATTTATGGTTATGGGCTACATGAGATTGGGGTCGGGTCTTGAGGTCATACGAAGAGGAGGTTTCAGTCCCGGATATCTTTAGAACGGGAGGTTAGGAATCTTACTAACCCGAAGGTTAGGAATCTCATTCGGACTGCTCCTCCGAAGGTCCCGGGGCGGATAGGTAGATTCTTACTAACCCTCTGACCGATCCCCTTGTTTGATTAGCATGATAACGATTCGAAATTATTCAGATTCTGGACTGACCACTTTTATGCCTTTCCCTTTGCAGGAATGTCGAGGAGGCCAAAATACCTTGATCAGCTGTCCGGTGCAACAAAGAAAACCGGCCATGTTGGATCCGGACCTTCTCGGAAACGGCCAGCAACTGCCGAGGCCAGAAAAGTGACTAAAAAAGCAGCCTTGTCAGCTACCCAAAGTTTATCTCCCCCTTCCAAGGCATCACCAACAGTCTCCACCCGACCTGCCAGCCCGTCAAAACCTGCTAGAAAAAGGAGGCGTCTGTTCAGGGCAGAGGAAGCCGAGCTGACTAGGGAGGTGGAGGAGGAACATGTCCTGAGTAAGAGGCAGCCAGTTCGAAAGGAGAAGAAAATGCCGGAGGGTTCTTCCAAAAAGCAGAAAGGCGCCGTGATTCTTGGGGTAAAAGACCTTGGTCAGGACATCCGGGAGGCCACTTCTCATCTGGTGCCGGCAATCAAAAACTGGCCGAAGCGGTCCCTCTGGCAAAGATTCCGAGATACGAAGATACTCGGTTCCCTGGCTTGGAATTCTCCATTCAGCTCCTGAACAGCCAGCTGTGAGTCGCTTCTGACAACTACGTCGTGGATGCCCATTACCGTGCATAACCTTAAACCGGCTAAAATTGCCTCATACTCCGCCTCATTGTTTGTGGCCTCGAAGGCGAATCTCAAGGCGAACAATACTTCTCAATCTTTACCGTTTTTTAATATGATTATGGCCCCATTACCTTGTGAGCTGGCTGATGCCGCCAAGAAGGATTTCGAGGCTGCCCAGGCCGACAACAGGATCCTATAGGTGGAAGTGCGCAGCGTTGAATCCAAACTGATGGCCAAAGATGAAGAACTGGTACGGGCCCGTGACGAGCTTAAGAGGAAGGAAGCTGAGTTGGAGGCCGAGAGGGACGCAATCAGACTTGAGGGGGTCGGAGACTGCACTGAGATTATCCCGATGATATTGCCCAACCTGGATATGGGGCCTATCCATGCGGCCATCCGCTTCTGCAAAGGGGAAATCTCACAAGAGGAATTTCAAAGATGGCTACCCTTTCTTCCGAAGAGGTGATGGATCCTGAGCCTATTTTGATCGCCCCGGTATCACCAGCTCCTGAAGAGAACCGACCTGAGGCCCCTGCTCCTGAAGAGAACTGACCTGAGGCTCCTGCTTCGGCCCCCGAAGCTGTAATTGTCGGGGCCTCCCAGGCCGTCAATGTGGAAGCCATTTTCCCTCCTCCCGAGGCCGGGCCCAGCCATCTGCCACCCGAGCCTATCGAGGAAGAACCAACTGCCCCTGTGCGGGCTGATTTATAAGGGGTAACCCGAACGGGGCCCCGTGTAAACCTGAACATATTTCACTTTCTTTTGTAATAACTTTTCTCAACTATATTTGTTATATTATATTTTTTTTACATGTATCCATTCCATTTCTTGTATTTCATAACTTGCTCCGAATGTTTCCCTACAAACAATCACTCGCGGCCTGGCCGACCCCAGCCGAGAATATGATCTTACGGTGAGACGAAACCCGCCTCCGAGCTGGGAGAAACACTAGGCTTTGAGGGAGTGTTACATTCCCAGTCCAACAAGACAGACTCGGTGGGACATAACCCAACCCCGAGCTGAGAGAAACACTTGGCTCTGGGGGAAATGTTACGTCCCCAGTCCAAAAGACAGACTCGGTGGGACGTAACCCGACCCCGAGCTGAGAGAAACACTTGGCTCTAGGGGAAATATTACGTCCCCAGTCCAGAAGATAGACTCGGTGGGACGTAACCCGACCCCGAGCTGAGAGAAACACGTGGCTCTGGGGGAATGCTACGTCCCCAGTCTGAAAAGGTAGACTTGGTGGGACGTAACCCGACCTCGAGCTGAGAGAAGACATAATGGCCTCAGTGGATCGAATCCAGCCCCGAGCCGAATAACCAAGTGGCCTCGGCGGAACGAATCCAGCCCCGAGCCGGTTAACCTAGAGGCCTCAGCGGAATGAATCCAGCCCCGAGCCGACTAATCCTTGGGACTTATTCAGAAGGGAAGTGAATCAACCTTTGAAGCCCTATCGGATTTGGCATGGGCATCCCCTTGCCAGACCAGCGAAAAACAAAAACAAACTTTAGAAAATAAAATCAAAAAACGGGGGTGACTTAACACTTATCCCAAAGCAACAGCACGGATGCCTCAAAACCGCGTCCCGTCCGAGGTCTCCAAAACACAATTCTGAATCTTTCAATTCAGAGTCTCAGCGAACCAGGATTTGGATCAAAGTGCATTTAGAATGGTAAGGGCACATTCCTCTATACGTCAGGTTATTATGGAGCATGCGTTTTGTTCTAGGGCTCCTCCTTACAATGCTGGAGCAGGCATATGCCACGATGGTACAATCCCTCCCCGTACTATACTTCTCACATACCCGAATGACCAAATAGGTAGGGATCAAAAAGTGTCTGAGACACTAAGGGCATGCTCCTCCTTATGTTCGGTAACACTGGAGCAAGCAAACGCCACGAAGGCACAATCCCTCCTCGTACTATACTTCTCACGGATCCGAATGACCAAATAGGTAGGGATCAAAGAGTGTCTGAAACATTAAGGGCATGCTCCTCCTTATGTTCGGTAACACTGGAGCAAGCAAATGCCACGAGGGCACAATCCATCCTCGTACTATGCTTCTCACGGATCCGAATGACCAAATAGGTAGGGATCAAAGAGTATCCGAAACACTAAGGGCATGCTCCTCCTTATGTTCGGTAACACTGGAGCAAGCAAACGCCACGAGGGCACATTCCCTGCTGATGTATTTCTCAAACTGGCCAGGCTGGCCATCTCACGGGGGCACTCCCTCCCCACGATTACTATCCCGAAATATCCCTCATAAATGTAAGTCATAGGGTAGTTACGCTCCAGCTTCATGAGTTCGATACTACTACAAAGGGTTCACGTACTCCCTCATGCATTTCATCCCTTGACGCAGTCCTGATGAAGTGAGTCGGGTCGGATCACTTCTGCCTAGATTTTTTATGATAGCACATGTGATTGGTATGTCACAGGTTTGGTGCCTTTCCTGATCCCAGATCATCCCTTCGCATTGAGTACATCCCTAAAATATTGAATATGACTTTCAAATCCAATTAAAAAAGCAATTGAAATTTTCTTGATTGAAAAGAGAAAGTTTTATTCATATTCGGGGACCTACTGCCCTTCCTACAAATATCCGCGGGACATTTCGGGAGAGGGTTTATTTGATCTCCTAACCCATGTCGGGTTGCTAAAAAAGAAGTAAAGAAAAGACCTACTGGAAGTACTTCCTTAACATCTCGGCGTTCCAGGGCTTCTTTAACCGTGTGCCGTCCAACTGTTCCAAAATATAGACACCCGGCCTTACCACCTCCACAATTTTATATAGCCCTTCCCACTTGGCACCTAATGAGCCTTCCTCCGGCCTTCGAGTGTTCAGGGTGACCTTTCTTAATACCAAGTCGCCTAGAAGAAAGACACGGGTCCGAACTTTTTTGTTGTAGAAACGGGCCATTCTTTGTTGATAGATTGTTGTCTTCATAGCCGACTTCTCCCTCTTTTCTTCGATCAGGTCGAGATGAATTCTGATGAGTTCTTCATTCTGTCCATCCTTATAATGCCGGACCATGTAGGTAGTCATTTCGATCTCTGCTAGAATAACTGCTTCGCATCCGTATGATAAGGAAAATAGAGTTTCCCCTGTGGAATCCTTACTGGTCGTCCGGTGTGCCCACAACACTTCTGGTAACTCCTCGACCCATAAGCCCTTGCAGGCTCCGAGTCGAGCTTTAAGATTGGCCTTAATGGTCTTGTTTGTCGCCTCAACCTGCCCGTTAGACTTGGGATGGGCAGGTGAGGCAAATCTTAGGGCGATTTGGAGCTATTCACAGAGCTTCCTGAAGCCTTTGCTATCGAACTGTTTTCCGTTATCGGTGATGACGGCCCGAGGAATTCTGAACCTGCAGATAATTTTCTTCTTCAAGAACTTCGTAGCTTTCTTCTCTGTGATTGAGGATAGGGGTTTGGCCTCCACCCATTTGGTGAAATAATCTATGGAAACAATGGCGTATCTCGCTTGCCCTCGCCCCTTCGGCATCGGTCCGATGATATCCAGCCCCCACTGGGCGAACGGCCAAGGGCTGGACAGGGTGGTCAACTGTTTTGTGGGCTGGTGGCGAATATTGGCATTCTTCTGGCATCCTTCACATTTCCGAGCCACCCTCATACCGTCTTGATGCATGGTCGGCCAGTAGAACCCTTGCCTTAAAGCTTTAAAGGCAATTGATTATCCTCCAACGTGACTCCCACAGATTCCAGCATGAATTTCCCTGAGCACATAGTCAGCCTCCTCTTCTGCTAAACATCTCAGAAGGGGTATCGTATAGCCCCTTCGGTATAGCACCCATTCGATCAGGGAAAACTTGGTGCTTTTAAATTTCAGTTTTCTGGCTTCCTTCTTATCTTCAGGTGTCTCTCCGGTCTCCAGATATCTTCTGATTGGTTGCATCCATGAAGATTTTCTTTCCATATCTAATACTTCTACCTCGAGCTTTCCCACGCTTTTTTCTCGGAGGCAGATTAGAGGGACTATTCTGGGATTTTCTACCTTTATCGAAGATGCGAGCCGTGCCAAAGAGTCTGCCTCACAGTTGTTTTCCCGACCGACTTGCTCAAAATGCACGTTCCCCATTTTCCCCACCAACATTTTTACCTCAGCCAAATAGGCTATCATACTCGGCTCCTTGGCTTGGAATTATCCCTTCAGCTGCTGAACAGCCAACTAGGAGTCGCTTCTTACAACTACGTCGTGGATGCCCATTACCGTGCATAACCTTAAACCGGCTAAAATTGCCTCATACTCTGCCTCATTATTTGTGGCCTCGAAGGTGAATCTCAAGGCGAACAATACTTCTTCACCTTTACCATTTTTTAATATGATTCCGGCCCCATTACCTTGTGAGCTGGCAGATCCGTCTACTGACATCTCCCATTTGTTTTCCCCCACGGTCAAAATTTGGGGTTCTGTGAATTCAGCAACAAAGTCTGCCAGAGCCTGCCCTTTTACCATTGCCCTTGGGAGGTAAGAAATGTGGTGTTCACTCAACTCTACCGACCATTTCATTAACCTGCCCGAGACCTCTGGTTTCTGCAGAATTTGCCTCAGAGGATAATCGGTGTAAACCCCAATAGGATGGGCCTGGAAGTAAGGTCGTAATTTCCGGGCCGCAGAGATTAATGACAAGACGACTAACTCATGTGCTGGATATCTGGTCTCAGCATCTAATAAAGCTTTACTAACATAATACACCGGCCTTTGAACTTTGTCGGCCTCTTGCACCAATATTGAACTTACTACATACTCCAAAATAGCTAAATATAAGTATAAGGTCTCACATGGGGACGGCTTTGCTAGAATTAGGGGCTGCGTCAGGTATTACTTTAACAGCAGGAAGGCCTCCTCGCATTCTGGCATCCAGTTGACTTCATTTTTTGCCTTCTTGATGAATTTGAAGAAAGGGTGGCACTTGTCGGTTGCTCGGGAAATAAATCGATTGAGCGCGGCCACCCTACCGGTCATGATTTGCACTTCTTTTATCATCCTGGGAGATTTTAAGTCCAGAACGGCTTGGATTTTCTGCGGGTTTGCTTCTATGCCTTGGGAGCTTACCATATAGCCCAAAAACGTTCCCTAGGCCACTCCGAAAGCACACTTCTCCGGGTAGAGCTTTAAATTATGCTTCCTCAGCAATTCAAAGGTTTTCTTCAGATCGGCCACGTGACACCCTGGCTCCTTAGACATTGTTATCATATCATCAACATATACCAGGATCGATGTGCCGATGAGCGGCTTGAAAATATTGTTCACCAGCCTCTCAAAGGTTGCCCCCGCATTTTTCAATCCGAAGGGCATTAATTTATAACAGTAAAGCCCCTGATCGGTAACAAAGGTCGTCTTCTCCTCGTCCTCAGGATGCATATTGACCTAGTTATATCCCGAGAAGGCATCCATAACGCTTAGCAGTCCCTGGCAGGCCGTCGAATCCACCAACTGATCTACGTTTGGTAGTGGGAAGCTATCTTTCGGGCATGCTTTGTTGAGGTCGGTGAAATCCACGAACATCCTCCACTTTCCATTGGATTTCCTTACTAATACCACATTCGATACCCACTCCGGGTATTTCACTTCTCTGATAAAATTGGCTTTCAATAGTTTTTCTACCTCGGCAGCCATTGCCCTGCACCGTTCCTGGTTAAAGGTTCTTCTTTTTTGCTTGACCGGTTTGTGTGATGGGTTTACTGCCAAACGATGATTGATGAACTTCGGATCAATCCCGGGCATATCGTCGTGCCCTCATGCAAAGATGTCCGGGTATTCCTTTAGACACTTCAGCAGGTCCTGTTTCAGGACCTCGTCTAAGTCTCCCCCTATTTTTACACTCTTCCCAGGTCCGAAAAGTTCTATCAACTCTAATTCTTCGACTGCCCCTAGCCGGGCAACTTTCTTTGGCCGAGGACCCGGATCCTTACTTGCTTCTTCCCCACCTTCATTCCCTTGCCTTTTCCGGGTACCCACTTCAATGCAGAGGGTTTCCCGTGAAAGGGTGGCAAAACAGCTCCGAGCCACCTTCTGACTCCCGCGCACGATTCCAATCCCTTCCCGGGTGGGGAATTTCAACTTTAAGTAATAGCAAGACATTGCAGCCTTTGTCTTCATCATGAAAGGCCGACCAAAAATGACTTGGTAACTGCTCATGCAATCCACCACCGTGAAATTTATCATAATTGTCCGAGTCCGGGGACGGGTTCCGATCATCATTGCCAATTGTATCCTTCCCAATGGGACGACCGTTGAGCCCCCAAAGCCGTATAAGGGAGTCCCATAGTCGGTTAGAGTCGCATATTCCACACCAAGGCCCTCCAAAGCCTCCTTGGAGATTATATCCACTGCACTCCCGGGATCCACTAGGATTCTGTCTACCTCAGAACCGTCGATTGTCGCCTTGATTATTAATGCATCATCGTGGGGGAAACTCACCCCTCGAGCATCCTCATCTATGAACATTATTGGCACTGACCGACCACCTTGTATTTTCGAGGACCGTTCTATTTCTAACACTTGCAACCTCCGAGCTCGACTATAGTATTTTCTTGACCGGTTAGAGTCTCCGGCCAGTGTCTTCCCCCCTGCGATGATATTCACCTGTCGGCAATGTGTTCTCTGCATGGCCATCATTACTTCATGGTCAATATAATTATTCAATTCTGCGCCATGTCTTCCATTTACTCCCGCAAGTCTTTGCATCCATCCGTCATATGTCCCCTCAAGTTATGATGCCTGCAATAGGATTTTTTATTTCTCCTGTCTGGTGGGAATCTTCTAAAGTCAGGCTCTATCAAGAGGCCCTTTCCCTGGATTTCCATGACGATTTGCCCCAGCGGTTTGTTCAAAGGAATGTATGCCTCTTCCCCGGCCACATGGTTCACCTGGGCCGAGATTCCCTTTTCCTGGTAATTCCGAGGTATCGGCTTGAATTCCCTTCACCTCGGGGGTGGTTTTTTGAACTCCATATCTGGCCTGCGAGGAGCTTCTGCCCTCGTCGTCCTCTCTCTAATAGTTGTCCCCCTCCGGGTGATTCTCTCCTCATCTTCCAACAAAATAAATTTTCGGGCTGTTTCCAGAGCGGTGGCATAATCCGGTATACCCTGGATCCTCAAGTGGGTCCAAAGCTTTCCGATCTTTAAGGCTCCTTTCAAACTCTCCAAGGCCTCGAGCGACTCATTTCCCCCGACCTCGATCACCATGCTATGGTACCGCTCAATGAAAGCCTTCAGGGGTTCATCGTCCCCCTGTTTCATGAGCCTCAATTCCCCAATTGTCTTCTTTGGGATGTAGACCTCTTTGAAGTTCCGAACAAATGATTTCCTGAGTTGCGCGAAGCTTCCGATGCTCCCTGGGGCTAGACTTCTGAACCACAGAATGGTAGATCCCCCCAAGGTTAGAGGGAATACTTTGCAAACGGCATCCCCTACTACTCTTTGGACCTCCATCAATAGGACAAAACTCTCAATATGGGATTTTGGATCAGTGTGGCCTTTGTAGGGCGTCATGGACGGCATGTTAAATCGTCTTGGGAACTTTACCGACCTTATTTCTTCAGTGATGGGGGATTCAGCCTCGTCGTGCCGAGCGTCTCCCGTATCAGTTTTGGGGTTTACTCCCCACTTGGCCATTTCTTTTCTTAACCAAGATTTTATATTGCCATCTGTGTTACCGTGCCGCCTTCTGCGGCCTTCTTTGCGTCTGTCACCCCAGGCGAGGCGTTCCTCATGACTTAAGGTTTCCCATCTAGTTTCACCATGCTTCATGTCTCCCCTTCTGGTGTCGCGGGGGCTATCATAGGAAGAATCTGGCGATTGTCTCCCCTCTTCTTCTTCCCACATATCCTCCATTTGTAAATCTTTTTCTACCACTACGGACCTCATCCCGTAGGGACCCTTTCTCCTAGGTTCATCGTCTTCGCTCTTATCTGCAACCTTTTTTCCTTCCACTATTTCGCCTCTCCTCCGACTGGTTCCGGCTTCTAGTCTCTCATTATTCGTCTCTTCCATCCTCTCCAGTCTGTCCATCATGGATTTCAAAAGGTTTTGATTTTCCTCCCTATCTTTCCTCATATTTTCCTCCATCAAATCCATTGTTGAACTCCCTGACGACCGGTGATTTCCACCTTCTGCCATTGTCTTACTACGCGAGCTGCTTTTTGTTGGAGCTCCCCACAGACGACGCCAACTATTGACGGCTGATTTTGGTCTCAGGGGCAATAAGGGTTTTTTACTCCCGAGACAATCCTCCTCCAACTGTGAATTTGTTTTGTTTATGGGAAACCAAAAGCAAATTTGGCAAAAGATAAGTAAATTCACCAATCAACAAAGAGATTTAACGTGGTTCGACGGATCAGATCCAGCCTACATCCACGAGCACAGAACGGACGATGTTTTATTACCAAAATATGTTTATCTGATCTGTTTTGTGTTTACAAGTCTAATTCTCTCTTGTTCTCTTCTCAACCCTACCTTACAAGCATGTTTTCCCCTCCTATTTATAATAGCAAAGAAACTGTTTTCCTTTTCCCATAAGAATTCTTAGTCGAAACTACCTTCACTTCCTTTATCCTATTAAGACACTGACTTATCAACTTTTCCACATGAAAGTAGGATAACTTATCTTCTTATCCGTAAGAATATGGAGCATATCTCGCCATATCCTCGGTCTTCATGAGGTCGGTCACAGTGGTCTTTTGAACTGAGAATGCTGCTATCGATCTGATAACGCCCGACCATCAGGTCTGGAGTGGTCGGTTACCGATCATAAAGTGCTCGGCCCCTTACTGCTGGCTTTTAGTGGTCGGGTCGGCATTAATGATCTTGACCAAGAAGGGATTTACCTTTTTACCCATGCCGTACTGCTTAAATATCATAGGGCTTGAAAATACCGCCAATATTTTCTCTCGTTCTCCCCCCTCTTCCTCTCTCTCTTTCTCTCAGCCTTTTTCCCTCTCTCTCTATTTTCTCTGGATTTCTCTCGGCTTCTCTCTCTTCTTCCCTCTCCTTATCTCTTTCTCTATTTTCATTTTTTTTTGGGTTCGTGTTGTGTCTGTGATAAGTGTGTGTGTATTCATGTGAATCACGTGTGTGTGATGAAAATGTGATACAAGTGTGTGTGTAAGAAGTACATGTGTGTTAAAACAAAATATCTAAGATAATTTAATATAAATTGGTAAATTTCAACTTAATCCCTCAAGTTTAATTATCAATATCCCATTACTAATCTCCAGGAAAAAATCCCCATTTTACTGAAAAAATAGACCTCGCGTTCGGACGCAACCCCACACGCGAAAATAAAATTTACGAGCTACGCTAAAATAACCCGAGATGTTACATTCGGATAAAAGCCATTTGAGTGACAAACACGAGCAGATTGTGAGGATTTTTTTTTATTTTTTATTTTTGCTTTGCTTTAATTTTTTTTATTACTAATGTTTGTTACAGTTGTAGGGATTAAAAAAACAAAAAACAAAAGAGGAGGAAAATCTATAATTAAAATATTAAGCTTGTCCAAAGAAGGCGTAGCTCCGAGTCAAAGTGCCAATTATCCACAGGAGCCCGAATTGAGGGATGTGGTGAATACTATGACAGCACTTCAGCAAGAGTTTTCACGGGTGTTAGAGTTGATAAAAGATGTTCGAGATGAGGTGCAAGCGATGAGACACAATACTCCATAGGGAAATAGGACACCACGACCGACTAGAGCTAATAAGGTAGGGCCTGTACCCCCTAGGCCTAGTGGGCGACGTACTGTACCCATGGATGAGATGGAGGTCGAGAATGAATTTGAGTATGATGAGGAGTTTGATAGAGTATCAGAGGTGGATATGGGCGGATTTCGGCCTAGACGAGGTAGGAATGAAAGGCTATTCAGGAGAAGTCATGAGAATGAGGAAGATGGTGACTTGGGTAAAATCAATGGCTATTCCTTCATTCCAATGCAAGAGTGATCCCGAAGCTTATCTAAAGTGGGACCGTAAGCTAGATCTTCTTTTGACTATCATAACTATTTAGAGCTTAAGAATGTGAAGTTAGCAGTTATTGAATTTACCGATTATACACTTGTTTGGTGGGACCAAATGATGACAAACATTATGAGGAATAGGGAGCGCCCGATTACTATATGGGCAGAATTGAATAAATTTATGTGGAAGCGGTTTTTACCGAGCCACTGGTATCGAGATATGTATCATAAACTTAAGAATCTTACACAAGGGTTTTGGAGTGTCGAATACTACCACAAAGAGATGGAAATTGCCATGATTCGCGTAAATGTCGAGGAAGACCGAGAGGCCACTATGGCACGGTTTCTAAGTGGGCTGAATGGGGAGATTGCAAATGTAGTGGAATTGTGACATTATATGGAGTTAGAGGACATGGTACATATGACAATGAAAGTGGAGCGCCAACTGAATCAAAAAACTACATTAAGGAGCAATTCGGGTCCAAACAATACATGGAAGCCAAAATGGGGAGATAATAACAGGGATGGCACCACATCTAGGTTTAGATCAGAGGCCCCAAAACCAAGGGAAGACTTCTGTTAGGATGTATTCCCTAGAGCTACATGTAATGTAAAAGGTTTTATGTGTTTTGAAATAAAATGATGCATTACTCATTTATCAAAGTGTTTGTTTAATTTTCGCATATTATAAATTATCTAGAATACCCTAGATAACTTATGTGCCTTTAGACTTAGTGTATGAGTGTCATACACAAAAGGATTTAAGTCTGAAGTTAGTTAAATAGTCCATAGAGAGCAAACAAAGCGGGTACTTTGTTTGTGGTTTATCTATAGCTGCGGTCCATTCTATATTTGTATGGCGACCTTGATTCGGGATCGTCCATGTAGAAACATGAGAATGGAGGCACCTTGTATGATGTGATCATATAGGACTGGACCCAGATGAAAATGATATTCTTATAATATTCGTTAAACAAAGAAAGTCATTTCGATCTATTAGATTATCATATATGGATTGATCTTAATCCTGAGTGTACTAACGAACTCCTAATTTACAAATGTGAGGTTGGTGTAGCAGTCACAATCAATAGCTACGTACTTTGGGGGCATGGTATGTTGTGTAGCTGGGAACGTTTTACATAGATATGGAGTTCACTCCTTCTTTTGAGAAGTCAGGGGTATCTTTCTTAAGGGTTGATTCGGTACTTGAATGGTTAGAGCGCTCAAGTCTTTCTATTACGAATAGAAATATTAAAATTCATAATCGTTATGAATAAATCGTTCATTAGAGAATCAATTGTACTTAAGGTAAAAATAATTAGAGGGGTATAAAAGATATTATGATCAGGCTCTAATTACGAGATACTCGTGAAGGGTTAATCTGTATGTAGTGACTATATCGATGGACACCAACTTTGTTCAGATTAATATATCATCTGCAGTAATAAGAGTGCAATTTCGGGTTTTTAGTGGAATAACCCGGAGTTAATAATTCAGAATTTTTAATTAAGAGCTTAATTGATATTGCAAGATTATTGAAGCTCAGAATCGTAGGTCCATTTGGTCCCCGTGCTAGCTCGATATACTATAGCGGATTTAGTATAATTGGATAGTCCAATTATATACTCACAAAGGTATAAATATTATTATTATGATTATTATTATTATTATGTCACACTTGAAACATTATATTAAAAGTTAATATATGGTTTTATTAAATATATAATATTTAAACATATGTGATTTAATTATATTAGATATAATTAAATGAAAAGATTAAGATAGTAATTTCTAAATTTGGGTTTTGGAAACCTTTGGATTTAATTTAGAAGGTACAATTTTTTAAATATGTATTTAACCTTTTGTTTTGTAACATCTTTTCTATTATGGAAAGAAAATATTGATGTTACAAAATTTTTTATTCATACATGTGCTTGGCCGAATTTTTGCTTGGAGGAAGAGGTAAGGTTTTGTTATATTTTGTAAAATTAAACCCTAAGTATAAAAAAGAAAATATGATTTTTCTTTTGAGAAGCCTCTCATTCTAACCCTAGCCTCCATATTCTTCTTTTTCATATTCTCTCAAAATTTGAGAAAAACATAACTAAGAAAAGAAAAAAAATAAAATCAAAACACAAGTGTGATTAAATCTCTAAAATATTTAGGGATTGTTTTAGTGAATCTTGCCCATATAAGTTATCATTGGTAACGAGATATAGTTCGGAAGACTTTGTGGTGTCGTTCAAATCTTCATCTTCATCTCTTTCTTGTTGTTCACGGCAGTGAGCATTGTTTTTGCTTATTGTCGCCCCCTTACTTGGTGAAACGGAACTCGGTTTGGTTTCATTTTAATCCAATTTTTTGGGGAATATTTTGTGGTATTTTTAGGTTGTGTTGGGGCTGTTTTCAAGTGAAAAATCAGAACCAAAACACACCCACAGTCCACGCATTTCAGGGGCTGCTTCTGTAGTGCGTTGGGCGCGAATCGAGTCCAAAACAGTCCAGATTTTGTCTGGTTGTTCGAGGACTGTTCCGGGGTTGGACTTTTTTCTAAAACTGAAGCAAAATTTCAGTGGTGGCAGTAACATTCGGAAATTCAAAGAGAAGGGCATAAAAAAATTTTCAAGTCCGATCTGTGTGCCTAAACCATTTCCGTTGCGCAAGGAAAGCGTTTCCTACAATTGGCATCGAGAGCAAGGTTGAAAAGTGTTCTTAACCCTTCTCTTTTTCATTTAAAGTTACTATTTTAATATGTTTATATGAGTTCTAAATATTGATTTGCATGTTTAGTTGAGTAGGCACAAAATAATATTCATGTGATGAATGATTATTATTTTACATATGATGGATGGATTTTGCATTGGTCGTAAATTTTTCCAGCTTTTTTTTTATTGTTGCTTTTGTTTTTGGGATGTAAGGCCATAAGGCCATTGTTTACAATTATTGTAATTCTTTTTCCTATGTAAAATTTCAATTGTTGTAATTTGGAGCACCGAAGTCGTAAAAGGGGCCAACACCACCTTGGAGCGTATTTTGAAGACCAAGGGATGCCTTGGATATTTTTGTACTAATTAGATTAGTATAGGGAAAAATAAGAGCCTGGTCAATCCAGAATATTTTTTATGTTATATGTATGTTTAATTCGAATTGTTTGAATAACATGTCATATAGCTCAGGGTGCCTACTCTTGCATTTCACATGCCATAACATGCATTGGATGCATATTAATTCTAGAATGAAATATGATTTTATGTGATTTAAAATGTTTAAATTAGAATATAATATGCATGGAAATCAATTAATTGGATTAATTGGATTTATGGTTTAAAATTTGAATTCTAATATATTGGGTTTAATAAGTGCATAATAAATTCCATTGGTATATAAGATGGAAATCTGGACATAAATTCCATAGCCGAATCCGAATGGACTGTAATATGGTTTGCACTCGGGATACAATTCC
The DNA here is from genome assembly GCA_019454045.1 of Zanthoxylum bungeanum. Taxonomy (NCBI): domain Eukaryota; kingdom Viridiplantae; phylum Streptophyta; class Magnoliopsida; order Sapindales; family Rutaceae; genus Zanthoxylum; species Zanthoxylum bungeanum. Next base: position 233,151 of record SKCR01023661.1, read on the forward strand.
ACATACCATTGGATTTTATGACACACTAAGATTAATTAAATAGTTTAATATAAATCTTAACCATTTTAAGATTCTAAAATTTTAAACCTATTACTGTTCTAATATTTTAAAAGTTAAAATATAATAAGTCATTAATACCACTCTAATTAAATTACTTTAATTGAGTAATACAATTAGTAGAGACTAATGGATATTAGTGATACAAATTTTAAGAGTTAAAACTGGTTAGGTCACTAATAATGTACTAGTGTAAATCAGAGTTATGATTTAGCCGCCATAAATTTATTCACGTTGTTTAAATTAAAATATTAGATATTTTATATATAGAAACCTTAAACTTAAAATAGTGAGTGAGAGAGGGATATACAACAGTGTATACTGCGATCTCCATTGTTAGTCTGAAAATGTGAGATTTAAAAGGCGCCTCGAGACGGCTTTGCTTTCGGGTCAATATCAGGTTTGGATTCCGAGAGGATAGGGATTCTAGATGTATCTTGTGAACTGACCTATCCTACGGCGGTACTTCACTCGTTAAGTCCAAGAATCCCGAAACGGCGGGTCACACTCACAAAGGAATAATTAACTGTAAATAAAATTCCTTGATCAAATCAAACATTAGTTGTTTAATATAGGAATAAGAGTTATTGCCGCATATATTAATCGACTTACATTGTCTTGATCTATCATGCAAGTACTTGACCTACCCTATGGCGGTACTTATTTAGGAGATGATAGATTTCTGTGGCATAGTAATTCTCTTAAGTTTCTAATTCGTTATTCATGGTTCATGCATCATGTTTAATTTTATGCTAAAATTATTTTGATGATTTTAATATGCGATGAATGAATGTTAAATGCATGTTTATTTTATTTTTCATCCATGGTTTCTCCAATTATTTCCATACTCTCAAATGATAAATTAACGTGAGAAAATTATGTTAAGTGGAAAAGTAACATGAACAATATCCTGGCCTGTGAAGACCTAAATTTTGTCCTGACGGATGAGTGTCCTCCCGAGCCGGCCAGAAATGCTAGCCAAGCTGTACGCGATGCCTATCAGAAATGGGTCGCAGCAAATGAGAAAGCATGCTGCTACTTGCTAGCAGGGATGTCTGAGGTTCTTGCTGCAAAGCATGAACCTATGGCTTCAGCATCTCAGATAATGGAGTCATTGCAGGGCATGTTCAGCCATCAGAGCGTCAATGTCATGAGGCCATAGTCTCATTGATGACTGCTAGGATGAAGGATGGGACATCAGTTCGAGAGCACGTCTTGAGGATGATGACCTATCTCAACACTGCTGAAACCCATGGAGCTCGTATTGACGAGCGTAGCTAGGTGATCATGATTATGGAAACTCTTCTGAAGAGTGTCCTGCAGTTTAAAAGCAACTATTTTATGAACAAGTTGACTTTTACTTTAACTCGCCTGCTTAATGAGCTCACCCATTACGAGTCCATGCTTATGGATCCTCGTAAGTCTAGTGCTGAGGTAAATATTGTCGAGTCTTCTAAATCTGCAAAGATGAAGAAGAATGGAACTGGGAAGGCTAAGGCTAAGCCCATGAAAAAGAAGAACAAGAAAGACTTAAATGATGCCAAGCCCAAGGGAAACAAGAACGGGCATTGGAAAATGAATTGTCCTAAATACCTTGCTGAGATGAAGGATAAAAAGGATACAGGTAAATATGATTGACTCCTTATCGAATCTCTATTAGTGGAGGATGATAAATCTGCCTGGATTGTTGATTCTGGAGCCACTAACTATGTTTGTTCTTCTTTGCAGCTACTTGACTCATGGAGGGACCTTGCTGAAGGTGACTACACCATGAGGGTCGGGACATAGGATGTCATTTTGGCAAGAGCAGTGGGAGTTTCTAGTTTAAATTTTACAAATAATAGCTATTTAAATTTGAATAATGTGTTATTCATTCCTGGTTTTCGCAGGAATTTGATTTATGTTTTTAAACTTTTGGATGATGGTTATTCAATTTCTTTTAATAGAAATTTAGTTATTATTGGTAGAAATGGATTAACCATATGCACATGAAACTCAAAAAATAACTTGTATGTGTTAAGACCGTTAACACATAGGTCACTGTTCAACGCTGAAATATTTAAGGTTGATAAACCTAAAACTAAACGGCAAAAGATTTCTCACGAGGACACATATCTATGGCATCTTAGACTTGGTCATATCAATCTTGACCGGATAGAAAGATTGATAAAGAACGGAGCCTTAAACCAGTTACAGCTCGAAACTTTACTAGTCTGCGAATCCTGTTTAGAAGGAAAAATGACCAAGAGACCTTTTACTGGAAAAGGTATAAGAGCCAGTCAACCACTTGAGCTAATACATTCGGACGTTTATGGACCGATAAATGTAAGAGCCCGAGGTGGTTATGAATACTTCGTCACATTCATTGAAGATTATTCTAGATATGGGTATGTTTACCTAATGCAGCACAAGTCATATATTTTTGAAAAGTTCAAAGAGTATCGTGCTGAGGTTGAGATCCAGTTAGGTAAAACAATCAAAACTCTATGATTTGATTGTGGAGGAGAATACATTGACAAAGATTTCAAGAAATTCTTAGTTAAGCATGGGATAGTATCCCAGCTCACAGTACCTAGAACACCACGGTAAAATGGTGTTGCAGAGAAGAGAAATCAGACCCTACTAGACATGATGAGATCTATGTTTAGTTATAACTCACTACCTAGTTCATTCTGGGGATATGCACTGCAAACTGCAATGCATATCCTTAATGTAGTTCCATCTAAGTTTGTTCCTAAGACTACCTTAGAGTTTTGGATTGGTCTTAAAACTAGTTTGTGATATTTCCACATATGGGGGTGTCCAGTACATGTGCTGAAGAATAAGACTACAAAGTTGGAGCCATGTTCTCAGATGTGCCTATTTGTAGGCTATCCTAAGGAGACTAGGGGTGGATTCTTCTATAGTTCTAAGGATAACAAAGTGTTTGTACCGAAAAATGTTACGTTTCTAGAGGAGGACTATATGAGGGAGTTCAAGCCTCGAAGTAAAGTGTTACTCGAGGAGTTACTTGCTGGTTTGACCAGCACACCATCGTCAATGACAGTTGACAAATACATAGCACCTTCGACATCTGAGCGTCAGATGCAAGTTCGTCAAAATAATCTACTACCTAGACGTAGTGGGAGGGTTGTACGACAACCTGATCGCTACCTTGGGGTTTGAGTCACATTCATCGATGGTATAGATGATCCATTGACCTATCGTAGTGAAATGGATGATTCTGACAAAGAGGAATGGCTTAAAGCCATGAACCTAGAGATAGAGTCCATGTACTCCAACTTAGTCTGGTAACTTGTAGACCAACCTGATGGGGTGAAACCCATAGGTTGCAAGTGTATCTACAAGAGAAAGATGGGAGCAGATGGGAAGGTATAGACCTTCAAGGCAAGGCTATTGGCCAAGGGTTATACCCATAAAAAGAGAGTTGACTATGAGGAAACTTTCTCGCCAGTAGCCATGCTCAAATCCATCTGCACTCTTTTATCCATTGCCGCATATTATGACTATGAAATTTGGCAAATGGACGTCAAGACTGCATTCTTGAATGGAAATCTTGATGAGAGTATCTATATGGTACAACCATAGGGGTTCATAGCCCAAGGTCAAGAGCAAAAAGTTTGCAAGCTGCAAAAGTCCATTTATGGACTTAAACAGGCATCTCGATGTTGGAATATAAGATTTGATACCACGATCAAGTCTTATTATTTTGAGCAGAATGTTGATGAGCCTTGTGTATATAAGCGCATCATTGACGGGAATGTGATTTTTCTTATTTTATACGTCGATGATAATTTACTCATTGGGAATGATGTAAAGATATTATCGGACATGAAAACCTGGCTAGCTAACCAATTCCAAATGGAAGATTTGGGAGATGCCAATTATGTTCTTGGGATTCAGATACTTCGGGATCGCAAGAAATGACTGTTAGCTATGTCTCAAACATCCTATATTTACAAGATCCTTGTGCGATTTGGGATGCAGAATTCCAAGAAAGGCAATATGCCTTATCGACATGGAATTCATTTGTCAAATGAACAGTCTCCTAAGACACCTCAAGATGTTGAGGAAATGAGACATATCCCATATTCCTCAATAGTTGGTAGCCTCATGTATAATATGTTATGCACGAGACCAGACATCTGTTTTGCAGTGGGAGTAGTCAGAAGGTTTCAATCGAAACCAGGATTGGATCATCGGGTGGCTGTAAAACACATTCTCAAGTATCTTAAAAGAATGAGAGATTATATGCTTGTGTATTTCGGTGAGGATATGATCCTAAGGGGATATAAAGACTCTCATTTTCAGACAGATGTCGATTCTAGTAAATCAACATCTGGATCAGTGTTTACCCTAGATGGTGGGGCTATAGTATGGCGAAGTATAAATCAATCTCTCATTGCTGACTCCAACATGGAGGCTGAATATGTAGCAGCTTGTGAAGTAGTTAAGGAAGCAGTCTGGCTCCGTAAATTCATGGGAGATGTGGAAGTTGTTCCAGATATAGATAGATCACCCACACTTTATTGCGATAATAGTGGTGTAGTGGAGAATTCAAAAGAACCAAGAAGCCACAAGAGGGGAAAACATATAAAGAGAAAATATCATCTCATCAGGGAGATAGTGCAACTGTCATAAGATTGCATCCACAGAAAACCTAGCTGATTCGCTTACAAAGACCTTGATGGTTAAAATATTTGAAGGTCACCTAGATGGTCTAGGATTATGTGACATGTCTCATTTGCTCTAGTGCAAGTGGGAGATTGTTGGGATGTACGCCCTCGAGCTAGATGTAATGTAAATGGCTTTATGTGTTTTGAAATAAAATGATGCATTATTCATTTATCAAAGTGTTTGTTTAATTTTCGCATATTATAAATTATCTAGAATACCCTAGATTATTTATGTGCCTTCAAACTTAGTATATGAGTGTCATACACAAGAGGATTTAAGTATGAAGTTAGTAATCTTAAATAGTCCATAGAGTGCAAACAAAGCGGGTACTTTGTTTGTGGTTTATATATACCTGCAGTCCATTCTATATTTGTATGGCAACCTTGATCCGGTATCGTCCATTTAGAGACATAAGAGTGAAGGCACATTGTATGATGTGATCATATAGGACTGGACCCAGATGAAAATGACATTCTTATAATATCCATTAAATAAAGAAAGTCATTTCGATCTAATAGATGGTCATATATAAATTGATCTTAATCCTGAGTGTACTACGAACTCCTGTATGGCAGACTATGTCCTTTGATTTACAAAGGTGAGGTTGGTGTAGCAGTCCCGACCAATAGCTACGTACTTTGGGGGCATGGTCTGTTGTGTAGCTGGGAACGTTTTACATAGATATAGAGTTCACTCCTTCTTGCGAAAATTCAGAGGTATCTTTCTTAAGGGTTGATTCGGTACTTGAACGGTTAGAGCGCTCAAGTCTTTCTATTATGAATAGAAAGATTAAAATTCATAATCGTTATGAATAAATCGTTCATTAGAGAATCAATGGTACTTAAGGTAAAAATAATTAGAGGGGTATAACATACATTATGACCAGGCTCTAATTAGAGATACTCATGAAGGGTTAATCTATATGTAGTGACTATTTCGATGGACACCGACCTGGTTCGGCTTAATATACGGTGACGAGAGTGCAGCTTCGGGTTTTTAGTGGAATAACTCGGAGTTAATAATTCAGAATATTTAATTAAGAGCTTAATTAATATTTCGAGATTATTGGAGCTCGGAATCGTAGGTCCATTTGGTCCATGTGCTAGCTCGATATACTATAGTGGATTTAGTAAAATTGGATAGTCCAATTATATACTCACAAAGATATAAATATTATTAATATGATTAATAATATTATTATGTCACACTTGAAACATTATATTAAAAGTTAATATATGGTTTTATTAAATATATGATATTTAAACACATGTGATTTAATTATATTAGATATAATTAAATGAAAAGATTAATATAATAATTTCTAAATTTGGGTTTTGGAAACCTTTGGATTTAATTTAGAAGTTATAATTTTTTAAATAGGCATTTAACCTTTTGTTTTATAACATCTTTTCTATTAAGGAAAGTAAATATTGATGTTACAAATTTTTTTTTTCACATACGTGTTTGGCCGAATTTTTTCTTAGAGGAAAAGGTAGGGTTTTGTTTTATTTTGTAAAATTAAACCCTAAGTATAAAAAGGAAAATATGATTTTTCTTTTGTTAAGCCTCTCTTTCTAACCCTAGCCTCCATCTTCTCATTGTTCATCTTTTCTCAAAAGTTGAGAAAAACATAACAAAGAAAAAAAGAAAAATAAAATCAAAACACAAGTGTGATTAAATCTCTAAAATGTTTAGTGATTGTTTTAGTGAGTCTTGCCCACACAAGTTTCCATTGGTAACGAGATATAGTTCGGAAGACTTTGTGGTGTCGATCAAATCTTCATCTTCATCTCTTTCTTGTTGTTCACGGCAGTGAGCATTGTTTTTGCTCAATGCCGCCTCTTTACTTAGTGAAACGGAACTCGGTTTGGTTTCGTTTTAATCTTTTTTTTTGGGAATATTTTGTGGTGTTTTGGGGCTGTGTTGGGGCTGTTTTCAAGTGAAATATAAGAACCAAAACACACCCACTGTCCATGCATTTTAGGGGTTGTTTCTATAGTGCGTTGGGAGTGAATTGAGTCCAAAACAGTCCAGTTTTTGTCCGGCAGTTCGGGGTTGTTCGGGGATTGTTCCAGAGCTATTTTGGGGCTGGAATTTTGTCTAAAATTGAAGTAAAATTTCAGTGGTGGTGGGCGTAGCATTCGACAGTTCAAAGGGAAGGGCAGAAAAAATTTTCAAGTCTGATCCGTGTGCCTAAACCGTTTCTGCTGCGCCAGGAAAGCTTTTCCTACAAATTCACCACCAAACCTAAACAAAAAATCGATACTCCACAAAATATGAGTTATGACCTTAAATATTTCAAATGTCTGAGGAGTGGTCATATAGTTTCACAGTGCCCTAATAGAAGGACCATGTATATGAGGAGTGAGGTAATTTCAGACGGTGAGGATGTTGTGGAGGAAATTCCAGAGTTGGAGATCGCCACTAATAAAGAAGGTGTTGAATATGCATCCAATGGGGAGTCCCTTATGACCCGACGTGCTTTAAGTACCCAGGCCAAGGTTGAGGATGATATGGCTCAACAGCGGAAGAATATATTCCATACTAGATGTCTTGTCTAGAACAATGTATGCATCATGATTATCGATGGGGGCAGTTGCACTAATGTGGCTAGCACAATACTTGTTGAGAAGACGGGTTTGACTTTGCTTAGCATCCTAAGCCTTATCATTTGTAGTGGTTAAATAACAGTGGCGATGTTAAAGTCAATAATTAGGTCTTGGTTAGTTTTACAATTGGTAAATACAAGGATGTGGTTGTTAGGGTTGGTGCTCGGAGTGCCAATCCGGATCGTATTTATGTCCGATTCATAAATACGAGCAATTCCATTTTCCATAATATTACTTTATTTAATGGTACCACCCTTGTCTTTTATACACTTATTCGATCTAATTATGATTAGATATCTGATTACGATTAGATCGAAATTAAATCTGGTTTGGTGATACGTGTATATTAGAAAAAGACCATAGGATTTACAATATAGTGCGCACTTATAACGTAGTTTGTAATTAACATTGGGAAGCACACTATTAATTGTATATCCTTAAATAAAGTTCATGGTCAAGATTTTCTAACACGGGTCGGTTAGTAAAATCCGCTGAGACCAGTACATGTCGTATATCGTGACTTGGTCTGATGGTTTATCCCAGTGAACCATGAGTCTCGGGAGACTCGTATAGACATGTAGGTGTTTATTTGATAAGACATTGAAAGACTCACTGAAGGTCTCCTAATGGATGGTACACCAACGTCAATAGGAACCTTCTCGACTTGAGCGAGCATAATGATCATTCAACTTGAGATACCACCATGGAGATATGAGCTATCCTCCACACTTTGATGGCAGTCACGTCAACGATCTAGCCATGATCAGACCTTCGTCTGTTCGTTGGGTATGGACTAATGCTCATGATATCCTGTGCGTATCAAGATAGGATCCGCCAGTCCTGTGTACGGGGCATAGGCATCCAACACATGTTTACATCTAGTAAATCCATGGCTGTGGTATAACATCAGAAACTAGTTCCGAGTGTTATTTAGAGATCGTAAATTGAAAGTCGACTGTATTATACCGAACGGATTTGACGTTTTCATATATACCCCAGGTATAATACGGATAGCCAGTGACTGAGGGATTATACGTATGCGGTGACCTCGACTTGCATAGTTTAGCGAGATTATCTGTGGTCGTCATAATCCATAAGTGGGTGGATTATGGACATGAAATTGGATTTCGTGACGGATAAACCTAAACTTAGATAGTCTCATAATATGAAGTGTACACGTTAAGCACTTGGGCAACTCGATATGAATAATACGGATTATTCATGATACTTCACCGGATTAAATGAGTTAATTCGGATCGTTTAATCGGTTAAACGATAACACATACATTAGGGGATTTTATCTGGTAATAATTATTATGTATTTGTATTTGATACATAATACGATTAGATACACATTAATTATTCGTCAAATGATATTTCGAAACATGCCATAAATATATGTATTTGTTATTTATTGTAAATAAAAATACATATATAATAATAATTACATTAATTGATTATTTGAATATTTAATTGTTAAATATTTCAATAATTAATTAATCAAACTTTTCCATAAATGTTATGGAATTTGTCCATTTATTATTGGACCAAATGGCATATATTAATTATATTTTATGTGTGTCAATTTGATTGGTTTACATAAAGTGTTTTTGGATTTGATTTGATTAAATATTTGAAAAGATAAAATTGCCCCTATTTCCCCAAATTTCGGTCAATATTAAAAGAAAAATAAAAAATTTTTCTTCACCTTCTTCATGTTGGGATTTATGTCCTAAAGCTTTATGTATTGTAAACGGAATTGATTTTTGTAATAATAATAAATGCATTATTCATTTTATCAAAGTTGTTTGATTTATATCGCATATTGTCCAATTGTCTTGTTTACCTTGATTACTCTTGTACCTTTAGACTTAGTGTATGTTTGATGCACAAGAGGATTTAAGTCTAAAGTTAGTAATCTAAATAGTCCATAGAGAGCAAACAAATATGGTACTTTATTTGTGGTATATCTATAGCTGCGGTCCATTTTGTACTTATATGACGACCTTGATCCGGGATCGTTCATGTAGTGATATGGGAATGAAGGCACCTTGTATGATAAGATCATTTAGGACTGGACTCAGATAAATATGAATTTCTTTTAATATCCGTTAACCAAAGAAATTCATTTTATCTAATAGATGGTCATATATGGATTCGATCTTAATCCTGGGTGTATTACGAACTCTTGCATGATAGGCTATGTCCTTTGATTTACTATGGTGAGGTTGGTGTTGCATTCCCGGCCAATAACTAAGTATTTTGGGGATATGGTTTGGTATGTAGCTGGGAACGTTTTACATAGATATGGAATTCACTCCTTCTTATGAGAAGCAGATGAATATCTCTTTTAAGAGTTGATTCGGGACTTGAACAATTTGAGCGCTCAACTTTTCTATTACGAATATAAAGTATTTTATATTCATAATTGTTATGAATTAATTGTTCATTATAGAATCAATGGTGCTTAAGAGACAAAATATTTAGAGGGGTTTAACGGACTTATGACCCGGCTCTATTTATGAGATATTCGTGAAGGGCTATATCCATATGTAATGACTATATCGATAGACATCGAAAATGTTCGGTTTACTTAATCCATCTACGTTAACGGTAGTTCAACTTCAATTTTTTAGTGGAATAACGCGGAGTTAATAATTCGTAATATTTGATTAAAGAGTTTAATTAATATTTCGGAATTATTGGAGCTCGGAACCATAGGTCCATTTGGTCCCCGTGCTAGCTCGATTAACTGTAGCAATCCTAATATAATTAGATTGTCTAATTATATGCTCACATTATATTTATTTATATATTATTAATAAGATTAATAATATTTATTGTCACAAATGAAAACTATGTTAAATTAGTTTAACTTAATATTTTCTAGAATTCTTTGATTATGAGATAATCAAGTCTTGATTATGAGATAATCAAGTTAGTAATAATTATGAGATAATTACTACAACATAATTGAAGGAAAATAAATCATTATTAATATATTGATTTTTATTTATCATTGGAGACAAAGCCATATGGCTTACCATGTCATCCAAGCAATTATGTCTATTAGGTGGCTTGGATACACCAAATAGTTTTGTCATTAGCTAATGCATTTTATGCTTTGGTATGACCTCCACATTTATGTGTTTGCCATTGAAAGAAAGCATTGAATGCTTAATGACAAAGGCATTGTCTTTAGCTTAACATTTCTTATGCTTTGGTATGGCATTCACATTTTTGTGTTGGTCATTGCAAGAAAGCATTAGATGCTTAATGACAAGGTTAGTTGGCTTGTGTAAGAGAATATAATATCTACCATTTCTCTCACTTCCTAAGGTTAACACTTTGAATTAATTCACACAATTGTTGTGAGAAAATATTTGAGAGAAAATAGAGAGAGTTCTAGCATTCACAAGTGTTGTGAAATTCCTAAAGCAAAACACCATTGTGACATCTTAAATATCTAAATAGTTTAGAGGTTTAATCTTTGTGAGTGAAGCCCACACTTCGGTTTGTTGGTTTCGAGTCATAGTTCAGAAGATCGAGTGGTTGATCTAAGTGTTGAACACCAAAGGATTGATCTTAGCTACTACAACAAAGCGAGAAGGCAAAGAAAATTTTGAAGATCCATACCGGACCCGGTGCCACCACAAGCAACTTCTGCCGCACTAAGGAAATTCATTTTCTACAATTGGCATCAAGAGCTTAAGGTTGAAAAGTTTTCTTAACCCTTTCTCTTTTTAAGTTTAAGTTTTAATAATTTATATTAGATATAAATTATTAATATGCATGTTGTGATAAGTAGGCACAATTAGATTCATGAGTTGAATGGTTTTTAATGTTTATGTAATGAATGTTTACTTTGATTCATGTGATGAATGTATTGCGTTGATCGTTAATTTTTCCAGCTCTTTTTTTTAGTATTGGAAATGTAAGACCATAAGGTCATATTCTTTCAAGTGTTGTAAGTTTATTTCTTTTGTGATAATCCCATTTTGTAACTCAATTTGTAACTTGGAGGAGTCGATTTCGCGAAGGACTCATTACAAACCTATTCCATGAAGAACTCAACAATATACCATGGAGCAAGATTTGAAGACCAATGGATGCCTTGGATTTATTGTACTAATTAGATTAGTATTTTTTAAAAAAAAAAATAAGAGCCCGGTTAATATAATTTATGTATGTATGTGAAACTTCATTCCGTTACGAGTAAGTAGAAAAAAACGGGGACCAAAACAGAGTCCGGAAGCTCCGGAACGGAGTAAATGAAGTTCTTGTGTTCGAACACCAGACCGATAGCGTTCGACCTCCAGTCAAACGCAACTCAAACGTTTGGCTACTGCCTGGAAACGTTCGAACTCCCAAAGAACGCTACACGAACGTTTTCAGCCCAGACCTGGGCATATATATGTGTTTTAAATTATTTATTAACATTTCATATAGCCTAGGGTGCCTACTCTTGCATTTTCACATGCCATAACATGTAGACATGCATGATATTCAAGTCATAAAATATGATTTTATGTAAATTTAAAAGTTAAATTAGAATATAAGATGCATGTTAACGAATTAATAAGATTAATTAGTTTAAAGGTTTAAAAATTACGAATTCAAGTTTAAGAACAAATGGACATTATGAGTACATTATTTTCCTTGGTATATCGAATGGAAACCCGGATATAAATTCCATAGCCGCTTCCGAATGGACGGTAATTTGGTTTGCACTCGGGATACAATTACACGTACTTTTGGAGTAAATAACGTACTTTTAATCTATTAAATGGTTTGATGACATATAGTTCATTAGTTGAATTCTAAAATTTTAAAACCTATAAGTGAACTAATTTTTTAAAAGTTAAAATTGATTAGATCACTTAAGAAAACTTGATTAAATTAGTTTAATTAAGTTAATTGGTTAATAGAGACTAATTGTGATTAGTGAATAAAATTTTAAAAGTTAAAATTGGTTAGATCACTATATCATCAACTAGTATTAATTAAGGTTATGACTTTAGCCGAGCATAATCTAAGATTCATAAAATACTAGTGAGATAGAAACCTTCTTCTTTTTAATAGTGAGTGGGAGAGGGGTATACCACAATATATCCCGCGATCTCCATTGTTATCCAGAAACGTGAGATTCAATAGGCGCCTCGAGACGGCTTTGCTTTCGTCCCCCTACGGATGGTGTCCTTTTTGGGTCAATATCATGTTTGGATTCCGAAAGGATAGAGACTTGATGAGTGGTAATTATATCACTATTTCCCACTCATTTAACCTAATATTTTGTATAGTTTCTTGAATTTTGTGAATATTTTGATGTGTTTTGTGTTATTTTGTAGATAAATAAAGTTTCAGGACTCTCTGGAGGTGATTTGGGGCCAAAATAGTGAAAAACGGACAAAAGGGCATTTTCATAATTTTGCGTGTCGCGACGCCTAATGTGCACCGATCCATGCTAACGTGCGTCGGGTCCATGTGTCAGAATCTGAGAAGTTTGATTTTTCTAACGTGCGTCGTGACACGTGTCACCATCACAGCCGATCTGCTAATGTGCGTCGTGCCACGTGTCATCATCCTACGGTGCCGACAACCACATGTCACTCCACGTCTCAGCCACGTCATTGTCCACATCACCGGTTGATCGAGTCAAAGTGCCACATCATCGCCATGTCATCATCAGCCAATCACAACGTGCCACGTGTCATCATCTAACGGTGCCGACAATCCTTTTCGCCACGTGTCACCACGTCACTGCCACATCAGCGCAATTATTGAATTAATTATCCGTAATCGCCACGTCAGCAGATAAGAATTTGAACTGGCCAATCACGCGTTGACACGTCATAGCATCACGACGCAAGAAGAAACTTTAGCGTCGCGACGCTGAGGGCTTACCGAGGCTTATAAATAGAGCTCAAAATTTCAGTTTTAGATGTACATTCCTCTCTGAATTCTCTGATGTAAATATGGAGTTTTCTATCTAGTTTCTTTTAATTTTAGTTTTGTAATTAATTTTAATTACGTTCTGTAATAATAGTAATTTACTTTCTTTACTTTTACAATTTTTACTATTTAACATGAGGATGTAACTTCCCCCTGCTATGGTGAAAGGTAATTCTTTTACTATTACTATTTAGATTAATCTCCCTTAAATATAATATATTCACTGTTAAAAATTTGACTTAATGAGAATACCGCTATATTGGTCGGTTGGTAATTCATTTTAAGCTGGTTTAAACATGACTAAGCAAGGATACCGCCAGATTGGTCGGTTGGTATTTAAATTTTCTTACCGCCTATATGGCAGGTTTATTTTGGTTCCGCCTTTATGGCTGGTTGGACTTAATTTGACTTAATCAGGTTACCGCCTATATGGCTGGTTGGTAAAATAATCACAAGTTAATATATTATATTAATGGAGATATCTAAATAGTAAATAGTAAATAGTAAAAGTTGATCATTTTACCTTAGCATTTTATTTTATTGTAATTTACTTTTCAGCTTTTACTTTACCGCAATTACTTTTCAGCATTTTTACTTTATGTCTTTTATTTTACTAGCCCTAGTTATATGTCGTAACTAAGTTAGTTATCTGGGGTTGTGATGAATTCTAATACCACCGGTTTATAAGGGGTTATTTTATAGTTTGGGTAATTTAAAGGTTTAGTTATTAAGTCTTAAGCTTAATGCGTCTTGTTAATTGGCCACTAATAAGATTGATCTGGTAAATCTAAAAAAAACTTGACAAAGGAATTTTAGTTTTCAGCCTTAGACTTAATAGCCCACGATCTTCCTTGAGGATAGATAACCTTTAATAGATTTCCTTACAGGATAGACATATACCTGTCAGGTGGGGGTAGCCATAATTGGAACTTAAACTTAATGAATCCAGGTAATTTGGTTGACAAAGACATATGGTTCAATTGGGTTATACTGGGTATTTGCGTCTGACCATCGACAGAGGCTTTTGCATAATTTTGTGTTCCAGGTTAGTAAACCGATTTATTACACAAACATGAAATAACTGCTTCATCTTTTAAAAGATATTAGAAAGATTCACAACCCTAGATAGTTTCCTAATATTGAATTTTCTTAAACCTACTTTCGTGCAATTTTATTTACTTGTTTTTAAATCCAGAATCATCACCACTTCAAATCAATCAATCAACCTGTTAGATACTAGTAATCATTTGACCTTATAAAATTAATAGATTAGGTATTAAGTCATCGTGGGATCGATACTTTTTATACTACTTGAACGATATGTGCGCTTGCGTTATACGCGTGTGATTACACACCGGTCAAGTTTTTGGCGCCGTTGCCGGGGACTTATTTATCTTTCACTATTACTTTTGGGGTTAGATACGTTACTTGTATCTAATTTCTTTTTACTTATTGTTTTTGTTTTCTTATGTTTCAGGTTCTCAGAAACTACATGAGACGAACTAGAAGCTTTGAACTCCAACCGCTTGACCAAGAGATTGAAATAACCATCAGACAGTTGAGAAGGGAAAGGTGAGAAAGCAAAGAAGCTTTAGTCAACATGGAACCTGAACCTTTGGAAGTTGCACCACCAATACCCATTCGAGACAGAAACATTTCGGTGGTCGACGGCTTCATTTCCTGTATTGTACTTCCTCATTTACCAGAAAATGCGTGTGACATCAAAATATGCATTTAGATGATTCAGCAGTCAGTGCAGTTTGGGGGGAAAGCAACTGAAGATCCTAATACCCATATCGCAACTTCCTGGAAGTTTGCGGCACTTTCAAATACAACCGAGGAGCTGAAAAAGCAATGAGACTGCGGGTTTTTCCATACTCCTTGAAATATAGAGCTAAAGCTTGGCTACATTCACTACCAGCAGGTTCTATCACAACTTGGAACACTTTAGCCACCAAATTTCTTGCAAAGTACTTTCCACCAGCCAAAAATGGAAAGCTGAGGAATGACATCACATCCTTTGTGCAACAAGACTCGGAAACTCTCTACGAAGCTTGGGAAATGTACAAAGATTTGCTCCGGAAATGTCCTCACCATGAGATTCCAAAATGGCTTAAAGTCAAACTTTCTATAATGGACTTTCTGGACTGATGAGAACCACAATCGATGCTGCTGCTGGAGGAGCTTTAATGGCAAAATGAGAAGATCAAGCATGGGACCTAATCAAAGAAATGGCCAACAGAAAGAAGCATGATCCAAAGAATTGCAGGAATTTATGAAGTTGGAGCCAATACACCAGTCAACGCCAAGCTGGATCAGATATGCAAATTCATGGAGACTCTTACCACTGGATCCACAAGTTCACCATATAGAGGAGCACCAGAACCAAACCAACTTGAAGATACGGTGAATTATGTCAACAATTTCAACAGACAGGGGAACAATCCATATTCCAACACCTACAACCCAGGGTGGAGGAATCATCCAAATTTTTCATGGAGCAACAATTCAGGGAAAAAGAACAATCCACCACCTGGATTCCAACAGCAGAACTATCCACCACCTGGATTCCAGCAACAGAACAAAGGCCAGGAACATGCAAATGAACCAGGAATAGCAGAAGTGCTGGCTCAGTTAAAAAAGTATGATGTTATGTTTCAGAGCCAATCTGGTTCCTCAAAGCACTGGAGAATCAAATTGGACAACTGGCCAATGCTCAGAGTTACAGACCGTCAGGTAATCTTCCCAGCAACACATAACCAAATCCAAGGAACATAGGGAATGAGCAGTGTCATGCCATCATGTTAAAAAGCGGTACTGAAATCAACAAAGATGTTAGAGCCAAAACAACTGTTGAGGAAGTTCCAAAAGAAACAAAGCAATAGATGGAGGAAAAAGAAGCAAAGGAAAAACAACAGATCACTCCACCTCCACATTTTCCTCAGCGTCTTCAGAAAAACAAACTGGACAAGCAGTTTGCTCGTTTCCTGGAGGTGTTCAAAAAGCTGCACATCAACATTCCATTTGCAGAAGCCTTAGAAAAAATGCCCAGCTATGTAAAATTCATGAAAGACATTCTTTCACGAAAATGGAGATTGGGAGATTACGAGACAGTAGCATTGACAGAAGAATGCAGTGCCATCATTCAAAGGAAGCTTCCCCCAAAGTTGAAAGATCCTGGCAATTTCACCATTCCTTGCATCATAGGAGAACATAACTTTGGTAGGGCTTTATGTGATTTAGGTGCGAGTGTTAACTTGATGCCTTTTTCTATTTTCAGGAAACTGCAGATTAGAGAAACAATGCCAACTTCAGTCTCTCTACAACTTGCTGATAGAACGCTCGTATTTCCAAGAGGCGTAGTTGAAGATGTGCTGGTCAAAGTTGACAAATTCATTTTCCCAGCAGATTTTATTATCCTTGATATGGAGGAAGACGAAGACGTGCCAATCATTCTCGGGAGACCATTCTTGGCTACAGGTCGAACCATTATTGATGTACAAAAATGAGAACTAACCATGAGGGTATAAGACCAATAAGTAACATTCAATGTTTTAAGGCCATGAATTCCCCATATGATGAAAAGAAAGAGGAATGTTTCAGACTTGATGTGATACACAGTACCATTCAAAAATCCAATGCAATGCAAAGTTCTACTGAAAAACTTAAAACATGTCAATTGTCTGTGGAGCCAGAAGATAAAGCGTCTTTTGCACTGAAAAAGCCAATTCTTGCACTACAAGCAATAGAAGAGAAAAAGTTCCACCAGCTCAATGAATTGGAGGAATTTCACAATCAGCCTTTTGAGGATGCCAAATTGTACAAAGAAAAGGCTAAGAAGAGACAAGATGAGAAGTTAGTGCGCATACAACTGGAACCAGGGAAGAAGGTACTGTTAAATAAATCAAGGGTGAAATTCTTCACATATAAGCCAAAATCACGGTGGTCAGGTCCATTTGTGATAACCAAGGTTTTACCAGACAGAGCCGTTGAGATACATGATCCTGACTCCAACAAAACTTTCAAGGTTAAAAACAAGTGTGTTAAGCACTACTGGGGAGAATCATTTGAGCGACAAAAAAAAAAGTGTCACGCTTTCAAATCCAGCCTAACGTTCGAGAAATCACGTCTAGCTGACGACGTTAAACTTAGCACTCGCAGAGAGGCAACCCATGCAAATTGTGTATATATTGTGATTTGGTGTGTTTTATTTTTGTGTGTTTAATTTTTGCAGGTAAAGTCATTTCATGATGGAAGAAGCTCTCGCAAATCTTCACAAGCAATTTTATTCTCTCCCTCAAAAATCTCTGATGGAAGTCTACAAAGCTCGCTTGGAACGGATGAGGTTACTGATGATCAAAGGTATTCCTACTGACATTCGTTGGATTATTGAAGCACGGGTCCGGTTGGCAGGTCATTCTTCTGACTCTTTTATTTCACATCTGCCTGGTTTAGGAAGGAGCACCTATGATAAAAAGAGAAGAGCCAAAAGAATGTGTGTTTGTTATAAATGTGCTCGTATGTTTTGTGATAGTCGTTGTCGTTCTTTAGGAATGGTGTCTGATAACCGCGAAGATAAGATTAATTTCATTAGGGATGGCTTGAGTAAGGAGTCTTTGGATGATATATCTAAAACTCTTGAGACGCATCCCAGTGGATATGTGTATCACGAAATTCATGTGTTATATGCACAATTCCAAAAAAAAAGACAACAGTTAAGTCTCGGGAATCTGACTCAAAAGACCATGTTTGCCAATTTATAAGAAAATTGGATGGGAAGCTTGTCCCTGACGCATAGACGTTAATCAAGCTGCTACTTTTCTTGTACATAATATATCTCTTTGTCTTTTCCTAATAATTGTGATTTGTTTTGTTGTTTTCTTTTATTTTCTCCGACAGGATCCAGACCTTTTTGACTATCACGATTTATTTTACTGTTAACTAATAATTGTCATTTGGCAGGTACTAGTGCTATTATTTTCCTCACCCTTTTTCAGATGTTATAAATTCAACTCATCATTGCACTTTTGAAGACATCCAGAGTAAAACATGGAAGCCACTTCAAGAAGACGAGTTGAAAACATTTGTGTGTTTTACGGTACTAGTGTTGGTGTTAAGCCACAATACGTAGAAGCAGCACGGGAATTGGGTCGAGTCTTAGCTGCAAGGAATATGCACTTAGTATATGGCAGAGGCAATCCTGGATTAATGGGGATCGTTTCAAAGGCTGTACAGGAAGGAGGCAGTCACGTTTTGGGAATCATCCCAAAACCCTTGGCAGAAGCAAATTTTATTAGACCATCAAATGGAGAGGAACTGATCGTGCCAGGTATGTCCGAACAACTGGTAGAAATGATTAATTGTGCTGATGCTTTTATTACTTTGCCAGGTGGCTTGGGTACATTGGAGGAAATTTTTACAGTATTATCTTGGGCGAACTTGAACACACACCAGAAACCGCTTCGACTGTACAAAGTTGAAGGATTTTATGATTTTCTTTGTGTGTTTCTTGATGATGCCCGGAGAAATGGGTTGGTGTCAAAACCTTTAAAAGAACTCATCTTCACTGCCAGAACTGCTCCGGATCTAATTGACCAAATCTTAGCCTATGAACCACAAATTGACACTATCCTTTCAAAGATAAATTGGTCCGATAACGATCGTGGTAAGAGGCGTCAGATTAATCTGGATCTTAA
Organism: Zanthoxylum bungeanum; assembly: GCA_019454045.1. Lineage (NCBI taxonomy): Eukaryota > Viridiplantae > Streptophyta > Magnoliopsida > Sapindales > Rutaceae > Zanthoxylum > Zanthoxylum bungeanum. The sequence goes on from SKCR01023661.1 coordinate 252,142, forward strand.
CCTTTAACTTTTCGTATAGAATTTCAGCTAACCAGGTATTATCTTCTAAACTCTTTTCTACTGTTTAAGACATTGGGGACAATGTCTCATTTAGGTTTGGGGGAGGGAATTAGTTGATCAGTATCTTGTTTATAGTTGTGTGTTGTTTTTATTTTTAATCCAAAATTTTTCGAAAAATACAAAAAAATTGAATTTTTTTCAAAAATTACAAAAATATTTTGCGTTTTTGTTTTATTTTGAATAAAAATGTGAAATTGGTAAGAGATAGCTGTGTAAGGAATTTCCACTCCTGAGACATATCTCAAACCTATTTCGGAACAAGTTAATTTTTGTTTATTTCCTTTTGAATTATTTAATTTGTGAATTCTCCATAATACTGACTAAAATAGATCTTCATATGCTTAGTTAGCAGGGATTATCGACATGCATAGTAACATACAAACATGAGCTAAAATTGAAAAGTTTGTAATATTCAGTGCTCTAGTTTAATTGGAGGAAGCATCTATGAAAAGCATTGGAGTAAAAAAAAAAAGGTCTGAGATCCGAGTTATTAAGTTTGTAGGGGTGTTTTAACACTTAGTGCCCTAAAGCCAACTGGTTTGGGAGTCACTGGCCCAAAGCTCGCTACATGGATCAAGGATGTTGTAAAAATATATATATCTGAAGTCTGAGTAATTGAGTTTGTAGGGGTGTCTTAACACCTGGTGCCCTAAAGCCAACTGGTTTGGGAGCCACCGACCCAACACTCGCTACATAGATAGAAGAAATTGTATATAAATTAAAAAAAATCAAAGAAAAAATCAGAAAAATCAGAAAAATTATTCCATTGCTGCAAAAAGGTGTGAATTCTGATAAATTTTAGGACAAAAATATTACTCTCTTATCAACTGCACTTGTGATTGTTTGGGCAAAAATGAGTTGTTTAATATTTT